>JAUTXW010003952.1:0-66069 GCA_030620095.1 Kuschelorhynchus macadamiae
AAACGTGAAAGAAATGCCAAACAAATAAATCTAATCCACGATGCACACGACTAAACCCCCATATTCTTTATCTTAGCCCGCGACTACGCCTGAAAAATTGGCGCTCGCAATGTAGGCTCTCTCAGTCAGTCTCATCGTCATCGATCGTGTGTGCAGAGCAACAGAATTCGGCCCGAGAGTCTGATTCGTCTCTTCTGCTCTGGCTCTGGCACAACGCGTTTGGATACGGAGCATCGTGGTGAGCAGCCTGTCGATCCGAGCTTAAATATAGTAATTTTGGATTTTTCTCATTGGTTTTGTGAAATTTCGCGCCCTTGTAACTAAATTCCGGCACTTTTTGCGTCTTTCTGGAAGGGGTAAGTACCACATATAGTGCAATAACTGATTTTGATTATGGCTATTCGATGGTTGTAATAATAATCACTTCTTGATTCTTCAGGCTGAAGTACTCCTTTCTTATCCTCTTTAGTGAAGCATTAACTGATCTCACATGTTTTTTGTTAATAATACCTTAAAAACTATTTATCTTTTGCTTCGGTTTTTTATGTTGCGTTTGTTAGCGATTTCAACTTTTTTGGTAATTTTATAAAATTACTTTTTTATGAATAATTTTTGTACATATTCTGTTCCGAAAATATCTGTTACCCTCATTCATGTTTTGGTAAATTCTTATGAAATTGTTTTCACACATAATCATTTTTTGGTATTGTAATTTGTACACCGGCCTGCTGAGCATTCCTGCTTGCTTTTTTCCATCAATATCATTATTGAGAAACTGTTAACCTAGTGAATCAAGGGGGCGGCATGGCATGGCATTATCTTTCCTAATAATTTTGACGTATTACTACTAAATTAGAGACCAGTTGATCTAAATTTTACTCAGATAAGAAATTGAGAGTATAAAAGTAATATAGGATATGAATATAAGTTATATAAGAGGCTCTTTTGTCTTTAGTATGGGAAATTCATAATGACGTGTTTTTTTTTTAGTAACTAGAAACATTTTAATTCCGTTATTTTAGGTCTTGCCTTTGTAATTACGAAACTCCTAGTTCCGTAGTTTGCTGTGTATACCTAATCATATACCAAATATTTTTATACATATTTTATTTTTAATAAATTTTGCAGGATCTCTTGCTTGCTCTTTTCTTTTAAGTCAGGCCATCAGACTATTTTGAATCTAGTGTAACAATTGCCCTTACAATGGTAGAGGTGAGAAATAACAAAAGCATAAATAAATATAATTTTATATATTTTTCATTTGATATAATGTGTGTCATATTTAAAGGTAATCTATTTAGGTGCAATTGCAATGCGATTGCGGGAGAGCGCGTGAGCTTAATGGTTCGACCCAAGAAAATAGCTGATATATATATATTATATTTTTTCAAATATTAATTAATTCAATTTTTTTTAACGGAAACAGGGCTTTCAAAAATCCCAATATTTCCATTGCTCTAAAACAATCGAAAGCTGAAATTCTGGTTACGATTAGGCAATGCCCGTAAATATTTACATCTTTCGCCATATTAATACCAGACCATACAGGGTGGTCCAGAAGTATAAGTTTGTTAGTAACTTAGAAAAGTGGCATAATATTAGAGTAAGAATTAAAGAAGAGATCACAACTCATTCATAAATCACGTTAGGGGTATGCGCCAACATGGTTCTTCTATTTTTCACATTCTATCGACCAATGTTTACGATAAAACAAGAAGTGGGGATGGCCCATGCCCAAGCCGTGGCCATTTGTCGACGAATGTCAGGCGTGAGTTTTCACTTCCCGCACAAGGAAATATCATTAATGGTGAAAAAACTATCGTTCCGGGTTTTTACTGATCCTCATGTTTTTCCATTACTGTCGGTCGGTCGGTCTGTTCCGGTATAGCTAAAAAATCCACTTACTCGATTAACTTTAATTTTATTTAATTTTCCACAAAAATTTCGTCTAATATAAAAAAAACTTGTAAAATATTAATATGAATTCAATATGGCGAAACAAAATGACGACCTGTTAAAATATTTGATGTACGAAAATGAAGAAATGGGCCATGCTTCATTATAGTTGGCAAAAAGAAGGATTCGTGCCTATTCCTTAATGAGGCAAATAGGTATTTTTACAAACTTCAAAGAAATAATCGTTTTCTACTTGACTATCTAACATCAAACCATGTAGTTAAGTTTAAAAGGAAATTAGTTATTAATATATTATTAAACTTTAGTTTTTAGTTAAGTTTGCCTTATGTCACTATCATTTTGTAATTGTGACATTTAGAAACATTATTTGTTCAGTTGTTGAAAATGTCATTTTAATCCTGTAACTGTCAAGTTGGACCTTGTCTAAAGTTAAACCTCTTTAGTAAATACGTGTGTTAGAGTTTTAAACTAAAATCAATGCTTTTAACGCGCTTTTTTTGGCTTCCTATTCGTCTGATTGTATGTTTGTATGTTTGGTTCAAATCTAGTAATGGTTTCTTCAGCACTTCCATTACCGATTATTTTCAAATTTGACATGCATACACTTTCGGATATTAAAAATCCGAATTTTTTTAGTCAACGTTTAGAAATCTAAAATGGCGGCGCCAATACGGCCAACGAATTTTGTTACTTGTGTAACCAAAACTGAAAATCAGTGCCTAAGAAAATTTAATTTATTAATTTAAAGGTGTCAACATTTTGTTATTTGTACAAATTCGGCTGAAATATCAGTATCTAGAAGTATTTAATTTTAAGTTATGAAATTTTAGTCAATATTTGAGAATTAAAAATATCACCATAGCAAACTAATTTTAACATTTTTGCAGATTTGATTAAAATTCGGCATTAAGGGGTATCTAAGACACCACATCATGAATTTTTGTCACCATTTTAAAAATTCAAGATTGTAATGCCAACATGGCGGCGGAATTTTAACATTTGTGTAGATTTGGCTGAAAGAAAGTAGGAATCTGGGGGTATTTGAAAATACATATCATACATTTTTATAACAAATAAATATTCAAAATGGGAATGTCATCAATTACCGTTTTGTTCCCCCATTTTGAATTTGTCTCAACATTTTTACCAGTTCATCCCTATATAATATTTGATTTTTGAACAAAATCGATGTAGTAGTTTTCTACTTTAACACACAATATTTTATTAGGCCACCATTTTGAATTTGTAGTAAAACTTATCAGTTGATGGTTATATCAAACCTAATTTTTCTGCAAAATTTGGATAAAATGGATAAGCAGTTTCTTAGTAATATTTTTTTTAACATTTCAATAAACCGCCATTTTGTTCAGCCATATTGGATTTTTACCAAAATGTTACCACGTCATCTTCATATAACCTTTAATTTTTAACCAAAACTTGAAGTAAATAGGACAAGCAGTTTTGAGCTTTGTTGCGGACAGACATACAGACTACCCGACGGAACTGAGAAAACATGTTTTTTTGTAACTTTCCTTTTGCAAGAAAGTAAAAAAAAGCGAGCGCTATTAGATACGAATAGAATAGCCAATTATCATATTGTTTTTCCATGTTAATAGCTAAAATTTAAAAAATAATTTTTTTAAATTTCAGTATTCTAAATCTTAAATTCTAACCAGTTTAGAACATGTTTACGAACACATTTTTAATTTTAATACCCAAAGAATCACTATTTAGATTCCTTTACCTGATAACACTAAAAATTGGCCCAACTCAAGTGAAAATTAAAAAAAGGCGCGAAATCATTCGAAACTTTATTATTTCCCCAGATTTCATCTAAAATCTAGTGATTTTCGAAATTGCAGTACGTTTTTTTGAGCGTGAGACACCCTTCGACTATTTTAATATAGTATAGGTATATTCTATAATTATTTTAATTCTCTGATAGGAAAAACTATTGTAATCGGCAAAAAATCACCTCAGAGTCTTTTTTGTATCATTTTGCTTCTGAATATTCTCACATCACCGCCGACGAAATAAACGTTCTATTATACTGAACCGGATTGGTCAATACGTCATGTGACCCAAAATAAATGAATAAAAGGTATCTTCCATTAGACATGTCTCCTGGAAAAGGAAATCTTGCTGTTTACTTAGTGATTAAAAGAAAATTCCAAACTTAAACGGCCATTTTTTTACAAACTCACATTCCCGCGCCATATTTAGGTCAACTAAAACCCCTAGTTTCGCAATGTCCAAGGTAAAGTAAATAAAACTTATTTATTAAATATTTAAAAAATTAAAGTTCTTCAAATGTCACCGCACCTTTAGAACGCTGCTTCTTGAAGCAAGGCAACATATAATTAGAAGAGTTGAGCCATATCAACAAATACACAATAATACATTAAAACACATGCAGTAGTGACGCTAAGAAAAGCTTGGTATCTAATAAAATATTTTTCAGCAAATTAATTTCTTTAATGTTAAAATTTATTGTTGTTTCATACCAATTTTAAGCCACGCCGGTCACGTGACTCTGTAACAATGATTACTGTAGACTATTATACTTTTTTACTATAAGGATCCCTTGTCAATGAAAGTGGGATGGTCTAATACCACAGTGGGATGGTCTAATACGTGGAGTTGTCGATCGGGTTTGCCATAGCTAACTAAAACTCTTGTTACTGGTGAAATCTGATCTGAGACTTTGGGTATTTTAGTTTGTAATTTACTATTTTGCAATAAAAGTATTTTCTTTATACTGCTTAGGAACTAATACTGGAAATACATTACTATTCTTTTATTTTATTAGATCATGTTTAAACATATTCACCGTAATATAAATTGGTATAAACATTGGTGTTCCTGGCTAGGCTTGGCATCGTCGTACGATCGACCTTATATTGTGGAGTAATCTTGGCAGTGGGTAAATATGTAAATAATGAACTCTATTTTTATTCTTCCTCTTAGGGCTTAATATGAAATTTTTTAAACGGTACACCCTGTATGTGATTACTGATTTGAAATGCCGATAAATATAGGTTTCCTATACCTAACACGTCAAGTTTTCGATTTATTTGAAGAAAGTTATTTGGACTGACGAATCTAAATTTTCACGAGAGGGAATTTTTAATCGGAGAAATGGTCATTTTTGGGCTTCTAAAATCCTAAGGTTTGTACGAGAACGGGCGTTTCAACACATGTTGTTTGTTTGTTGATGAACAGTCAGATCAGTTTTTGTATTTACGATGACGATTTGCATTGAACGAACCGACTTTTTGGATGGGGTGTCGCTTGGAAGCCAGGAACTTAGAAACATGTTTGAAGATCGTTGGATTAGACGTTTGGGTCCATCGAATTGGCCCCTCCGTTCCCCGGATTTTACTCCTTGCGATGCCAATTTAAGAAAGGGTTTATTTCAAGACCAGTGGAAACGCGAGATTTGGAAAATCGTTGCAAGACGTGCATTTCAGCAACTGGATGGTAATGAAATTCGAAGGGCAACAACTGCTAACGTTATGGCATCAATTTATAATTGCTTAAGAGTCAATGGTGGGCACTTTAAACAAAATAATTATTAAATTTTTATAGCAAGTCTGTTATTAAAATATTGTTTTGAAAATAGTATGTTTTATGTTTATTTTATAATAACGATTTTGCTATTTGTTGGTTTCGATAGTTTACTTGCTGCTTTATTGTATCGAATTTATGAATAATCGTACTTTAACAAATTATTTAAACATTTTATTTTATTGTTTTCATGGGCGCTTAGAATCTAACTCGATGAGCCTTACATGCTTTATGAAAAGTCATAAAGACATGCTTATAAATCGAATACTTGTTGACGTGTTAGGTATAAGGAACCTATCCATAGTTGAAGAGCGATATATATCGGTATTTCAAATCAGTATCATATACAGAGTGTCCCGTTTAAAAAATTTTATATTAGGCCACTTTTATAAGTTACTAACAAACTTATACTTCTGGACCACCCTGTATTCTGTATGGAAATATTAAGGCTAAAAAAATTAAATTAATATCTCAAGAACGGCTACAGATAGGTATAGAAAGATATTTACGAAAGTTAGTCAGAAATGAACGTAGATACTAAAAATTGGAAAATATACAAGGTATTCCATACTCGATGATACGTTAGAAGTATCTCGAGAAGTATGTGGAGAATGAAAGGAAAAAAATTGAAATTTTGAGGGCAATAGGAGGCTGCGCTCGTATAACCTTGAAAAATACTTTCGTGTTGCCAGATCTACTGGTAACTGGTATCCACTTTGGAATTGTAAATGGGACACCCTGTAGTTTATTTTATTTATAGATTCTGCGAAACAACCCAGGTTTTTTGTGTAGGATATTTTTTCATTTCTCTTACCATTTCTTAAATATTAATTATTTTGTGTTTTTTTTACCAATTTACTATGTGAATTAAAACTTCAATATTTTTGTCTCCAGATGACAAGTCAATGTAAAATTTTAATATTATTTAGTCAACATGTGGTACTTTTAGCAACATAGGTACATTTATACAGAGTGACCTACAGATTAACTGCAATTCAGATTTTATAAATTTGATCACAAGTGACTTTTTAAATGGAACACTCTATGTATTATTGAAGCGTTGATTAGAGTGGATAAATTGATTTTTTTTTCATATGAGGTATTCCTATATCTGTTTTGAACTGCTATCGATTTATAAGCGATTTTATGAATAATTGTTACTACTAATATTCGACAAATAAACATTAAAGATGTCGATTTATAAGGGATTTTATAAATAATTAATATTAATATTCGAGAAATAGACATTAAATATCTAAAACGCTAAGTCTTTTATGATGTAACTACAGCTTAAACAATGACAAACTGTTTTCTTTTTATATAAATTGTGGTTCTGAAAAGAACCGATTTTGTTAATAAATTAAAACTTTTGGAATTATCACCTAATACGTCAGATGTTTAAAGTGCTGACCATTTACATGTTAGCAATTGGTAATACATTTCATCACATGATAGGTAGTAGCTCTTCTTCTTCTCTCTCTCTAGGCCAACTCCATGGTCCTTCACGTCTTATCCACGTATCTTCAAACATATTATCGGAATATCTCGGCGGAAACCTCATGAGTACAATGGGCAGGAGCTCCATCCAGTTGTTACCAACAATTTCTCAAATCGATAAGCCGTAGATTATCAATCAAGTCATGTACGGTTGTTCTTAGAATTTCAATATATTTTGCAGAGGTTAAAAATTTTCTCCATAAATGTATATTGAAAATTGCCTATCCATCAACAAACAAAGTACATTAAAACCACATTTTTATGGGTAACCTGTTTCTTTTATAAAGTGTAGATTTTCTGCATCTCAAAAATGATTATTCTGACGGTTAGATACTCCATCGCGTAAGAATTTTACTTCATCAGTCCAAATAATTATTTTCAGAAAATTTGGATCTGATTAATAATATTTCGCAAAGATCTACACGATTTGGAGAATCGTCTGGTTGTAAAGCCTGTAATGTAATTAGTTTATAGCCATGCATATTATGTTTATGTAAAATTATCCATATTGATATTCGAGTTATTCATAAATCATTTTTGGCATGAAAATATGCCAAAATGTTAATTTTATTCTCTTCATTTTCAGTAATAGGGTGAAATTGAATTCATTCATACGTCATCAAAAGCAAATGAATCAAATCAAAATGTTGTGGGTGAAAAAGTCAAAAAAAGTGTTCATATGCGCTAACGAGCGAGTTCCAAAATACGCTAGGTGTACAGCTTTAGAAGTTCGCCGCTTGAAATTTTTAGTCCTTAATTTAAAATTACGTGTTTTGCGTGAAATTTCGACTCAATAGAAAAAGTTTAGCACAATTAGTTTCTACATTATACTGAATATTTTGCCAACACCAAGTTTATCTTTATAAATAACATAATAGTAAGGTAAATTGTACCAATTCAATTGTATTTCGGTACTTTTGTTTCTGTATATTAAAAAATTGTCCCCATTTTTCGTATTACGTTTTATTAACTTTATTTTTTAACATAACATATTATTAAATTTTTATTTAATACTTACTTCAAAATAAGTTCGCTACAAGAAAAAATATTACTGAACAAAAATCTATTAAGGGGGAACTGCACGCAGTATTATGGATTATTTGCAAGCCTTCCGCCGCTGCAATATTATGTTAATACTATAAGAGATATGTATTAGCTTCAATGTGATTTCAATAGGGAAATATGTATAGTTGGGCGGTAAATGCGATTTTTTATGAAAAAATCAAATCTAAGATTATAAAATAGAAGTAAATTTGTCCATTTTCGACCATTTTTCGGCCACTTTTTGACGCAAATGCCGTCGCATATAATTTTTTTTTCACAAAATGGCTCTTTACCGCCTTGCATTAATTCTTTGTCTACCGCAAAATTTGAGATGGTAAATCGTACTCATGTCTTTGTATTTCTGCAGCGCATGCATCCTTTTGAACCCATTTTTAAACGAAATGTAATTTAAATTACCTATACATAACACATTTTTTTGAGGTCGGAATTGCAGAAAGTTTTTTCTAATACGTAGGTACCTTTTCAACTTACCTAGAACTTGACTAGACCTTGTCGCTAGTTTTTCACTTTTTGCGTGCAGTTCTCCTCTAGGCCAAACAAATTAGTAAACTACAAAAGGTACCTACAAAATACACTATACACAAATTATACTGAATCATAAACATCATCAGATTCTGAATCTGAAGTTTTACTAGTATTTATTATAAGTGGTTCAACCTCAATGTCAATTATAAACTGTTCTCTTTCACATCAGTTCTTAATTAGTGTGTTTCACACAGTTTTCTCATACTTCTGCAGTACATTCTTTCAATACATCGTCCCACATACCAAGAACTTTTTCATCGCCGCGCCGTAACCATCTCTGCCAATATGTTTATTGTAATACGACTGGACCCAGATTAGTTCAATGGCATCAAAGTGACAATGGTATGGCGGAAGTCTTAAAACTTCATGACCATGTTGTCTTAGTAATTTGTCAATTGTATAAATATTCTCTTTTCTATTCATTTTTGCTAATGGTAACAATTCGGATTTTAAAAGATTGCTATCAAATGTAATGTTGTTCCCAATTTATTATGTTTACTTTTGTAGTGGCAGATGAAGGTTGTTTTTCTATAAGATCACTATGATATGGTGCATTGTCCATTACTATTAAAGATGGCTCTTCTAAATTTGGAATTGTCGAGACCCATTTAGTAACTATACTATTATTCATTTCACCATGGTAATCCTTTGTCATTGATTTTAAACAGAACAATAAGCTGGCATTCTGAACAAAACCTTTTGAAAACCCCGTATGAAGAATGATAAAACGCTTACCATCATACCCTTCTGCCTTTCGTACACTTTTTATGTTTCGAACTTGCCACGACATTGTTTTATTTCCTTTGGCATAAATCCATGTTTCGACTAGGAAAATCAATTGTCAATATTATTCATATATTTACGAAAAAAAAAAACAAGCTTTAAGAGAAGAAATATGGGTTTTTTCAATTAATGCCCTTCTGTTATCATCCTTTCTAAATTTAAAGCCCAATTCATTTAGCAGAATCGCAGAAAAGTATCACCAATGTGTAGAATTTCTTTAATTTTTAGCACTTCATTTAGGCCCTTAATAGTTACATGTTTTCCTAAAAAGAAAACAATGTGTTACGAATATCGTTAAAATAAAAATCATATTTGTTTGGGAGAAATATTAGTCACTCTCTAAAGGAAACTTACTGTCTTTGTACATGTTATATAATGTATTTCGAACATCCATTTTGTTGCTTTCGGGTAAATCATTTGGCTCTTAGGTAACGTTTACTTTTAGACTTTTGAGGTGAAGAAATAACTGCATTGTTTTCTTTCGTTTTTCGAATAGAATAAACAGTATTGCGAGAAATTTTTAAAGCAGCTGCAACCCTCTAAAATTCAATAATTTATTAACAAAAATATTTCGGCTTCTGTGTCTTGAAAAAAGTTGTTTACCTCTTAAACAGATGTTACAGGTCCTAAAGTTCCTCCATTGCTTATCTCCAACTCAAAATATTTACAGAGGTGAAACACCAATTGCTGGGCTTGCCTATGCAGAATTTTTCCAGGCATTTTCTACAAAATTATCTTAATAAACTAAATGAAAATACAGGATATGATAAGGTGTCATTATATGAAATTGCTTGCAGGTTAGAAATTGATTGGTTAAAAAAAAAACGTTAATAATAAAAAGACTATTTACCGATGTTTCGAAATTTCAAAAGAGTAACTTTAAAAAAACTGGTTTAATTATAAATATAGGGCAGAAAACGAAAAAATTTCGGTAGCAAAAAATACAAATTCAAATCCACTGAAAAGTATCAAATATCAATATTGACAATCGCTTTAGTCAAGCCAATGCTTTTATTGCGGTAGACATTCACTTACAGGATTACAATTAATACTACTACTAAACCAGTGGTCGCCAACCTTTTCAAGGTGTTGAGCTACTTCGATAATTTAGAAATAAACCGTGAGCTACCTATTTGTAACCAGCGTTTAAGCCAGCCTAAACGAAATAATGCACAGTTGTATTTGACATACATGTTTTTATGTAATTAATAAATACTTAACTAATACTAATACGTACCTAAAAATAAACAAAATTTTCATATAGCCATAATGGCAAGTCACATACGACTTAATAAAAGTAAACATTATAATTAAAGTTTTAAACAAAAACATGTGATAAAAAATGCGTGCGTTCAATGAGAAGGTTGACAATCGGACTCATCATCATCATCATCATTTTTTGATATTCGCAGTGTAATTTGATACAGCCATTCGAACACAATTATCCAGATGTTCATCTGTAAGGTGATTGCGGTATTTGTTCTTAATAAACTTCATATTGGAGCAAGAAGATTCGCACAAATAGGTTGAAGTAAATAACTCTTTCACTTTTAAGGCAACACGACATAGAATTGAATATTTGTCTTTACTTACTATAGGCCAGATACATTTTGTACTTGAAACTAACGATTTCAATGCTAAATTACTTTGAATTGCAATCACTTCCATTTCAGTTGCTTCGCCCAAGTTCTGCATAACACAAGTTGCAAACTGTTGGATATCAATTTCTATGAAGTGTAAATCAACAAATTGAGCCACCAATGCCATTTTGTTGAAATACTTAAACCGATTTTTGAAGTTATCCTTCAAGTAAGAAACTATTTCTACATGAGATTTACTGTCATAGGGTTCTATTGGATTTTGAGATATCTTCTCTGAAAGAACGGGAAAATGCTTGACATCACGGTTCATTAAAAGTTTGTTCCCAAAGCTCAAGTTTTTTTATGAATGCATTTATATCGGAAATCATTACCCCCAGTTTTTTATCTCTTCCCTGAAGTTGCAAATTGAGTTCATTATTCTTGTCTGTAATGTCCACAAGAAACCCAAAATCTCTAAGCTCGCCGCGTTGTTTGAAAAATTGAACTATGACAGATAAGGCTTCATTAAAACGTGTTAACACTCGTCCTCTACTTAACCATCGCACTTCAGAGTGAAGAAGTAGGTCTCCATACTGACAATCAATTTTATCGGCTAAGATTTTGAATAATCTTTGTAATGCGTGAGCTCAAATCTTGTTTACAATTTTTACTACCAATTTCATGAGGTTAAGTTTTAAAAAATTTCCACATAATGCTTGCTGATGAATAATGCAATGGTAACACAGAAATTGTGGAAAGCGTTCATCTTTACGACAAAATGCTACCAGACCCTTATCACAACCCACCATAACTGGAGCCCCGTCAGTTGTCAAGCCTACCAATTTTGAAATTGGAATTTCCTCAGAAGATATAAAATTGTTGAAATGAGAAAACAATTCCTGTCCAGTGGTATATCCTTTCAGTGGAATAAACTTCAAAAGATCCTTAATCATAAAATCACTAAAAACCATCCTGACGAACACGGCTATCTGGTAGGTGTCAACCACATGTTGATTCGTCCATTTCAAGAGAGAAATAAGCACAGTTAGGTATTTAAGTCACTTTTTAACCGTGAAAAAATATCCTTGCTCATTACTTCCACTCGTCTCATCACTGTATTATCAGTCTTTATTTTTAAAGTTGAAAAATAAGGAATATGCATCTTCTAAAAACGCCTGTTTTATCATTTCCCCATCTTCATACGGTTTCTTTTTTTGTGCAATTATTTGGGACACACGGTATGATGCTTCCGTTGCAAACTTATTTTTGTCCAATTAACTGGTTCTTTAATTGATTCAATTTTTCTTTTCTGCTGGCAGCATGTTATGGGAAATATTTTTCAAAATTTGGATGTACACTTTTATGATGCCTCTCAATATTTCCTTTTTTACCAACCGAAACACAGGCATTACATAACAAACATACATTTTCATCTTTAACTTCTGTAAAAAAATACTGTTCTTCCCATTCCAAATGAAAATTGTATGTCTTTACCTTCTTACTACTGCTTTCCATAATTTTTTGTATTACTCACTCTATGTACTAACATATCTAATGCCTTTTAGTTTTAAACTGAATGACTTGGAACAAAATTTTGCGAACAATTCGCTTTTATTTTATAATTTTTCTGTGTTGCAAATGAAGTATTAAATATTCAGTGTATTATATTAGTAATAATCGATAAATGATAATGACTTCAACATTAAAAAAATGTTAACTATTTATCAAACCCATTGTATAATAATATCCTATTACTAGAATAATTGTATCACTTTGAAGAGATATTATAAAATGATGAACCTGATGCAACAATAGTCGTATAGTCTGTCTAGAATTTTATGAGACACATTGTATGATTTTGTTTTTTAACTACGTTTTTAAAGCTGTATTTACTGAAATAGTCTTCCGATAATGAAGACGTACCAATTTTATTGCCTATTTAAATATTCCAGCCAAAAATTGATTTGATCTAAATTTGCCGATAATGCAATATGTTACAAAACTTGAGTATTATGGCCACTGTTATTTACACAAAATATCCACACCATTATTTAATTTCAATTTAATTTTGGTTCACTTATCACAAATTCAGCAAAATCTGATGGTTGTAGCGTAATAAAGCTTTTGATAAAAATTTAAATTCTAGTGTTTTAAGTGCAGTCGAATATGAAAGAAAAATGACCGCATTCTGGAATACAGCTACATCCTATATAAGTTTGCTTTTAACTGATACCTACATTAGCTTTTAATCAAACATATTCCAAGCAACTGACTTATTTGAAAACGTTGTGAGTTTAAACACTTATCAAAAACTTTGATCTTTTTAAAACCAAATGACCCTTAATATTTGACCAAAATCTGAAGTCAATCGGATAGTAGTTTTTGAGCTATGCCGCATACAGAGAACGACAGACAGATTGACACACCGACAGACTGACGGAAATACGAGAACATGTTTTACGGAGTCCAGGGAGTAGGGACTCGAAAGATACTCTTAGAGGGAAGTAAAAATGTTCCATAAAATATTATGGAAAACGAGTCCCTGTTTGTAAAAAACGAGTCGGAAGATTAAGTTGTGGCCATAAGAGTTTTTGATCAAGAGGTTAAGATTTAAACATATCAAATTTACCGAAAAATTTAGAGAGAGCTATTTCGCATAAGTAATATGCGGAGTCTATTTGACTTTTTTAATACACCGTGACTAGAATAAGAGAGCTGTAACCTCAACTTCTGCATTTTCTTTAAAGTACCATTGGTGACGTCATTTAAAATTTTGGAGTATGACAGAAAATTTGAATGACTGTTTAGCTCCGTGTATAGAATATTTGTCTGGCACTGCGAGGAGATTGGGTTCCATCTCCAAAGGGCGAATTTTGTATGTAATCGTGTTTTAAATATCAAACTGTGTTTTGGGTTAGTCGAGTTTTTTTAGGGTTGATATACAAAAGTGTAACTATAATAAAGCAATACGTCCTAATGAAAACTTTAATGAAAATGCAGAAGTAACACCTCAGTTGCCGGAGTTACGCCCTCTTAATTATTTGCTTATGATGCTTTTCTGTGCAATATATTAAGACATTATACATAACAAAATTAAACACATTTATAAGGTTCATTTTTTGCTCTATGTTAAATAATGTATAATATTGCAAGTAAAACAATATTGTTTCACGAAAAACAATACATGTAACTAATTTTTGAATTATGTTTTTTAGACCGCTCGAATTTTGAAAACACGTTTCGCCGATCCAGTCAAGAAAAGATCATCCTAAAAACCGCAGGGGTATGTTTATATTTTTGTTTTATCAAGACACTTTAGGTATACTAATTATTACTCTTAATTTACGCGTAATTTGGTAGAAAAACAATTGCTTTTCAAGTGCTAAGTTAGATATATATATACCCATATTATATATATATATATATATATATATATATATATATATATATGTATTACATTTTTTATAACATTTAAACTTAAATGACCAGGCCTAGGTTGTCCATGTTATAACCATACCTGTATAAGCAGTGTTAGCGAAGTTTCATTTTAATCAGGTCACCTTAGAAGTTTGACACTGTCTTTTGTTTTGTATGTTATATGGTGAATATAACGTTTTTCAGATAACCGGTTTTACAGCTGCCATTTTGGAAGAAAAATATAACTTCTGATACATCATTGGAAAGAAAATTTTGCACAGAATACAAAGACTATTGAAAAAATATACAGGGTTCCCTTTAATATATTGAAGTTTAGTTCACTTAATAAATATAAAAAACGAAAATGAGGATTTTCAGTTTTTTTGGGGATTTCTTCGGAAGTAGTCGGAGTTTTTCAAGTTTCTCAACGACATCTTATTCGAGACCAAATTGCGCAACTTTGGCCTAGTTTAACCAACTTCGTATCACCTAGTTTTCGATATGCCAATGCCATGTCTTCGAATTTGTAACACCTTGTATGTACAGATATACATAACTCAGAATTAACATATATATATATATATATATATATATATATATATATATATATATAATCAAAAGCAGTGTTATCGTGCAGGTTATACGATTTTTCAACGACAAAAGTTTTAAGTTTGTTTTTTTTTTATTACGTGTAATCATATCCTCCGCATAAAATCCGGAAGATGAATAAGATAGACCTATGATATAGGATAAACATATCAATACCAGCAGTTCCAAAAATCTTTGAGCGATGTCACTTCAAAGTCAGATTGACAAGTCAGTGGCAAAATGAGTAATAGAAAACAATTTTCGGGTTTTTTGCATCCACAAGCGAAAAAAATGGTATTAAATCTAATAAAATATTACGAAAATGAAAATTCAACGGCCAATATCCGGGAGACAGTAGCAAAAGCTCTGGGAATCAGTATAAGGACTGTGCCGAAAATTGTGCATAAAAAAAGGATAATTTACTACCGAAGAAGATTAAGAAATGTACACGAAAAAAGCCAAAGACAGAAGACTTAAGTGACAACGTAAAAATGGATGTTCGTAATGCAATTTACGATTTATACACATCAAAAACTAATATAACCCTTCAAGTTTTAAAAGAAGCTTTAAAAAATTCGAGGCATGTTGGAAATTGGACTAAAATCGTTGTCAAAATTAATAAAAATGTTGGGTTTTCGATATAAAAAGGACTGTAATCGAAGATTTTTATGCGAGATGCCTCATATAGCAAGTCAGCGTATCCAGTTTTAAAAGAAATACACGGAAAAATGTTAATTCAAAATTTAGAAAAGTAGTATTTTTAGACGAGACTTGGATATTTTCTAATCGTAGTGGTTTGAAATCTTGGCAGGAGGAGTCTGTAAAAAGTGTCAAGAGAAAAAAGGGATGTGGGACGGGAAAACGGTTCATCATTTTGCATGCAGGTTCTTCAACAAGATTTCTCCCAGATGCAAGTTTACTGTTTTCTTCAACATCCAAAAGTATGAACTACCATGATAATATGAACTGTGAACTGTTTGAAAAGTGGTTAAAAGAACAACTGATTCTAAATTTAGATGCTCCATCTTTAATCACTCTGGACAATGCATCTTATCATTCAAGAATCTTAAATAAACAATCTATTTCATCCTGGAAGAGAAGTGATATTTATGGCTTGCTAATAAAACAAAAACAAAATCCTTTACTCAATATGCTGAAACTAGAACTTCTTTTAACGGTAAAACTAATAAAAACCAACTATATATGCCGTAGATGAAATATTACGGGAAAACGGACATGAGATTTTACGACTGCCGCCATACCATTGCCAGTTTAACGCAATAGAATTAATATGGGCTGGAGCAAAATCATGTCACAAAAAACACGTGAACGATGGTCCTACATCAGCTGAAGTGCAAATTGTTTGGCAAGATTCATTAAATTATATTACGCCAGAGTACTGGAAGAAATCTGTGGAACATACGGAGAAATTAATATGGGATTGGTGGAATCGAGAACGAGTTCTAGATGTCGAAATAGCACCAATGATCATTGCGCCATTTGAGGACGACTCAGAAGATGAGGACTTTTTAAGTGATAATGATATTTTTTAGTCTATGATATTAAAAAGTTTCTGAAGGATTATATAGCGTATAAATCATAACCTGCATTATGAATATCCATTTTTGCATAGTAACTTAAGTCTTTTGCCTTTGGATTTTTTCGTGTACATTTCTTAATCTCCTTCGAAAGTAAATTATGTTTTTTTTCATGCACAAGTTTCTGTACATTCCTTATACCGATTCTCAGAGCTTTTGCCTCTGGCTCCTGGATATTAGCTAGTGAATTTTAATTTAAACATTTTTTTATTAGATGTAGGCAATAAATAAATAATTATAGAATACTTGTTCCAAATTTAAAGCGTTTTTAAAATAAGTAATAAAAATCGGTAAAATCGCTTTACCAGAAACTCGGGGCTAACGAAAAATACAGGCTATATATATATATATATATATATATATACATAGCCTGTATTTTTCTGTAGATTTTTAGCTATGCCGCGAACAGACAGACTGACGGGCGGACATACCTACAGACAGACGGAATTGAGAAAACATGTTTTCCGGCATCTAGGGACCCTTACACGTAAAGATCTGAGAAAATCTCACGAGGAAAGTAATAACTAAATATCTTGTGTTTTTAACAAAAGTGTATAATATTTTTGCAAAATAAAATTTTTTTGTTATTACAATACAAAAAAAAAACAAGTTTTCTTTGCACAGGGGTGGCCCGAATTTAAATAAATGACACTGTATAAGTGGTTAGGTTTTTAGGTCAAGCGGGGCTCATAATTTTTGGTGATTGATAAAAAAATCTCACTTTCATTAAGTGGCTGTATAAACAGAACATATCCTGATTGTTCCACTGATTCGAACCGCCTTCCGACTTTATTAAGGCGCTTGCTATTTTGTGTATTTTTGTTTTTGCCAACCAAAAAATTTTAACCAATATATATATATATATATATATATATATATATATATATATATATATATATATATATATATATATATATATATATATATATATATATATATATATATATATATATATATATATATATATATATATATATATATATATATATATATATATATATATATATATATATATATATATATATATATATATATATATATATATATATATATATATATATATATATATATATATATATATATATATATATATATATATATATATATATATATATATATATATATATATATATATATATATATATATATATATATATATATATATATATATATATATATATATATATATATATATATATATATATATATATATATATATATATATATATATATATATATATATATATATATATATATATATATATATATATATATATATATATATATATATATATATATATATATATATATATATATATATATATATATATATATATATATATATATATATATATATATATATATATATATATATATATATATATATATATATATATATATATATATATATATATATATATATATATATATATATATATATATATATATATATATATATATATATATATATATATATATATATATATATATATATATATATATATATATGTATTGATTCTTAGCTTTATATATATATATATATATATATATATATATATATATATATATACAGGGTGTTACAAGTTCGGAGAGATAGCATTGGCAAATCGAAAACTAGGTGATACGAAGTTGGTTAAATTAGGGCAAAGATGCGCAATTTGGTCTCGAATAATATGTTGTTGAGAAAGTTGAAAAACTCCCACTACTTCCGAAGAAATCTCCAAAAAACTAAAAATCCTCATTTTCTTTTTTATTTTTTTCAGGCTGCATTTGAAGAGATATTACAAAATGGATTTTACATCTTCATTGCCATTTTTCTTACTCTATAAGACGGTATTTTCAGATTTAAAATCCGACGTTTCGTTTTCCAGGCCTCATCATCAACTCCATTTTTTTAAATACGGACCTGGATTTTATTTATGTTATTTTTTAAAATACTTGACATAATCAGTTGAATTCAAAATTTTAACAGAACATTGCTTTTATTTTTCAATAAAATAACATAAATAGCTCTGAATTACCATAGCAATTACTGTTTAGTACGTCAAAATGTCCTCCGCAGCCATGGCCAACTCAGCGAAATATGAACCTTGTCATTTTAACATAAAAATAAAATATAAGCGAAAAAATAAAATGGTCACCGTAAGTTGATGATGATATTTCAGAACCGAAACGTCAGAATTAAAAACTGAATGTACGAATGCTTCGCGTGCAAAAAGTTGTTCTAATAATGTTTTTACAGCTTTTAAAAATATTTTGAATTAAAAAAAAATATAGTGAAAATGCCACTTATATAAATATACTACAATAATAAATAGCAAAGAGATCTTTTTTATATTTAAACGTCAAAAATAGTTACTAGAACCTAGTGAGTGTGATTTTGGATCCTTGGCATCATAATACTAGGTTTATACTAAGTGGTACAGGCTAATATAAAAATGTATATCTACATCGCGCTAACCCATTTACGACGTCAGTAGTGAGCTGGATAGGGGAACATGGTGCAGATAGACACTTATTAGTCAGAACCATAACCGGCGAGTTAAGAGGCCGAGGTTGGAATGCAAGCTAGGGGTCGAAAGAGTGGCCGAGAACGTGGTTCGGAGCCCACGTTAAGCTGTAGGTCCCGTCCAGTTAGGCTTCGTCGCGGAAAAGAGGTGTTATATATTACATGAATGTAAACATATTAAATTATATACCACCATTAAAAATCATTTAAAAAATCAGTGCTTGAGTTGAGATTTTTAAAAGTAAATAACCAATTTTAAAGTTCCCTCAAAATAAACTTAAAATGTTAGCAATTTAAAACAATTCCGAACTGTTGCAGGTGAAATGTAATCATATTATTTTTGCATATTACATAATTCATTATGCCTTCGCCGAAAAAGAATAATCCTTGTGAGTGAACTGCGAGCAGCCGAAAAGAATATTTTATAAAACTTTCTGAGATTTAATTTATTATTTGCATACATTTAAGCGGAAAATATTTAAATGAATGAATTAAATGTTTAAAAAAATTGAGCTCCGGAAATTTACAAATAATATAAATTTTCTAAATCCTAAATCAATTCTTTAAAAACACCATTTATTGAGAGTTTTTTACTTCTAGAGACATTTTATTGAGTTTTCATACTTTATATAAGAAATAGTGTGACAGGACCTAGAGTGGCGAGAGGTACATAGAAGTTTCCACTTGAAATTTGTTATATTCATCGTACTTATACAAGTTTTATATACTATATGCATAGCATACAACACTTCTGCAAAACTATTTTTCTCTCGATTTTTATTTTGGTGGACGCGAGAAGTGGTTGACTTTTAGAATTTTAAATGCTTCTATTTCTTTTGGAGACCTCTAAAAAACAGAAATTTCTACGCAAACCGGAGGTCTCTATCTTCAGACGTTGTATTGACGTAAGGAATTGAAATAAGAATTTCAGTCGTAAGGGGTTAATTTCTTGACAATGATAAAGTCTACTTTCAAATTGCCTTCTAACGTTTTCGAATATTTCAGTCATCACACTAGGTAAATATCAGTAATTTTACGTTCTAGTTGTGAATTATTACTCCCTATTTTAAGAAACTCCAAAGAAAGAAACCAAGTGGAGCAAGGTTCGGCGATCGTGATGACCATTCAACAACTCCACGTAAATAAAAGTGCGGGGGCTTTATATCCTGCTAAAAAATGGATCATAGTCAATATCGTCGTCTTTAGAAGTTGCTACAATTAGAAGTATAACAGTTTTTTTTCAACAATTGCAAGGGAAAGGGCCTGATAAGAGTTTCATTAATAACAATGGATTAATTATTCACCTTAATTCCAGTCAATAAAGTTTCCAAGGATGCTGTGTATAAGCCTCTTCACACCAATGTGTATCCGATACGAGTAATTTGGTTTCTTTTCTATTAAATGTATTATTTCTTCAGAAAATTGTAATTTACGACCTCGGTCATCTTCATTAAATTCTTGTACAAAGTAAACTTTTTAGAGAATTAATTTGTTTTTATAATTTCGTGAACTGTTGATTTACCTACACCCATATCAGCAGCTACTTCTCGAAGTGATTGATTGGATTGAACAGCAAATGTTCTTAGAACTTAAATTTCAAGATTTTCAGAATTAACAGAAGGGCGACCCGACTAGGGAGCACCTTGCTAAAAGTTGTTAGAAACCTAGAAACAACACTTCTCACATAACTTGCAGAAATTGGTCTACCTGGAAAAGCTTCATTGAACACTCTGGCTGCCCCATTGTAATTTCGATTACGTTGTTCATAAATAATGATCTCGACTTTATCTTCGTTAATAGGAACCATATTGAAATAAAAGAAAACAAAAATAATTAAGTAGAAACAGCACAAATGAAAGAGGCATTGGTACACACCGAATATCATAAACTAACATGATGTGTTGCAAAACCTAGTAAAGAGAAGTTGAAAACAATTTTTATCAACAACAATGACAATAGGTGACATTTCCCTTTTTTTTCTCAATGCTTCATTCCTTCCCTATTCGAAAACAGGCCGATTTGGATTTCTCCGGTTTGCGCAGAAAGATAAAATTCGAAACTGGGATGCATTTAAAGTTCTAAAGTTCAACCGCCTCATGCCACCCCCAAAAGCGATGAAAAAAGCTTAAACTTCAACAAAAATAAATTTGTTGATACACATTCAACTGCCAAATTTTAAACTTTTCATCTTTACCAATAATGGAGATATTAGCCCATAGTAAGACTTTCTGGACACGTTCTGTATATAAAATATTGCAGGTTTATTTATATTAGGGATATTACTAATTTTACTGCTGCACTTTTTCAATTTCTGAATTATTTAATAAGGACTAAATAGAATCACAAACCGCTAACTTTGAACGTTCAATAGTTTTATATACAAGTAGCTTGGCCTAACAGCTCGGATTCGTTTCCCATCATGTTACTCGGTTTATTTTTGCATTTTTTTTAAACACAACGCTGGATAGACAAACTAAATATCCTGAATTGTATTGGAAAAGAGTTTTAAACAGATTACTTTGAAAATTTAGGTCTGGTCATAGATGAACATAATCTCTGTTTTTAAACTGTGCGGTGTTGCCGCTTCTATATCAAACGCGTTGCAACATCCGTTTCTTAAATAGAATGCCATGTATATTATTACTTTTTGTATTATTCTGAACATTCTAAAAAGTTTTCGTGTTATGTATTATTACAGTTTTGTATTTTCCCGAATATTTTAAGCACTTTTTGTGTTATGTTTCTTATTCCTAAATTCAACTGTTTTCGAGAAAATGGCGTTTGAAAATTTACATTTTTGACTCTTTAAAGCTCTGTAAATCGCAAACAACTAAACTTGCAATAAAATGGATTTTACTTTCCTATCCCAGTTTTTAATTACCTATTTCCTCACAACAATTTCTAGTTTGACAGGAGACGTCAAAATTTGACATTTCTTGTCAAAGTAGAGATTAGTGTCAGGAGACAGATAACTAAAAACCAAGATAAAAAAGTGCAATCTAATTCGTTGCAAGTTAAGGCGTTTGGGAGTTACAAAGCTTCAAAGAGTCAAAAATGTAAATTTTCAAACGCCATTTTCTCGAAAACAGTTGAATTTAGGAATAGGAAACATAACACAAAAAGTATTTAGAATATTCAGGAAAATACAAAACTATAATAATATAGGTAGAAGCGGCAACACCGAACAATTTAAAAAGGGAAATTATGTTCATCTATGGTCCTAGCCAAATTTTCTAAGTAATCTGTTCATTGGTTTTCCAGATACTTCTAATAAGCTAGTGAGTTTGGGGCACCTTGAATATATATATATATATATATATATATATATATATATATATATATATATATATATATATATATATATATATATATATATATATATATATATATATATATATATATATATATATATATATATATATATATATATATATATATATATATATATATATATATATATATATATATATATATATATATATATATATATATATATATATATATATATATATATATATATATATATATATATATATATATATATATATATATATATATATATATATATATATATATATATATATATATATATATATATATATATATATATATATATATATATATATATATATATATATATATATATATATATATATATATATATATATATATATATATAACGGTATATATCGGTATAATAGTCCATGAATTTGGACCATATACCTGAGTAAGCTTATCAAAGGCAGAATTATTTGTCCGAATGACCGTTAAACTTCCTACTTTTTTAAATTTTTTTAAAAATTTTACTAATTTAAAATTATTTAAAAATTGTTTACAAGACAACAGTCAAAATATTTTATAAATATTTATTGTAATAGACAATCTTTTATACTATGAATAGATGTCAAAGCGATTTTTTCACATTTGACTAAGATAAAAACTTTGCATTTTTAAAAAATATGATTCTACTTACTCAAAGTAAAATACAAAATTTCGAAAATAATATAAAAATATCATAAAATTATACTATTTATAAACTTGATGCTTGATATATTTTACCTTGGTAGAAAACCTGGATTTTTTTAACACACAAATAAAACAAGCTTTCTACCGTTTTCTACCCAGGTAGATTAGTAGATTTTCTACTGACCCAACCCCGCTCACTGCCTTACCCGGTTAACTATTGGAATATTACAATTTTCCAATATATTTAAAATCGGTTGTCATACCAGGCGCAAATTGATCTTTTAATTTTTAAAACCCTAAAAAGCTTTCCCTAATTTCAAAGTTAATGGCTAAAACATTTGCGTTACTAATAATTTGATCGGTTCTGGCAAAATCTTTTAATTTATTTATCTTTTGTCTTGAGTCGAGTCCAGCACAAGAGAAAAAAATTAGCAAAAGTTATTTCAGATACAAGTTTTTCCAAGACATATTTTACCTAACTTTAAATTATCTCTTTTTGTATTGCCTTACTCAAGTATCGCGTACATCTAGTAGGCATTTTTAAAACTTGTATTACTATAGTAATGTGATAGAAGCTTCTCGGTCCATTACTACGAAGGGATAAATTACTTTTGACTAATATTAAAGTTATTTGAAATAACCCTTCTAAAACTAATTTCCAAAAAAAAAACTTCCGTTCTCGCTGAATCTCCTACTTCTTTATCAATAGTTTTATATTCCCCCACAATTCAATATATTTATTCTAAACTATTCATCCAGTTCCTAATTCCACTACTTTAAAGGTTACTACCAGTATGAAATAACTTGCAATTAAGGCGGTAAGCAGCGTCCATAAGTTTCGAATAGTACACCATACTCGAGAAACTATACCACACTGTGTAGCAGATGAGTAGTAGTTTTCACCGAAGCTTACATTTTTTTGTTTGATGTCTTTAAAAACAGCCCTTTCAGGTTGGTTGGAGGTAAACTTATTTTTAAACGTTTTTCATAATCGGAATTTTCTTTATTTTAGCCAATTTTTCGGGCAGCTGAATTGCTTTGACTGTAACAGATTACAATTCTGTTATTCTAGGAATAAGTGAATAGGAATTTTTGTTCTTTTGTTTGATCGGTATGGTCAGCTGATTTATGTCGAAGCGAACAAATGCGTTTCAAAAATACTTGCTTGGTGGTGTCCTATCAAATTTTTGTATTTTGGGTGCCAAAGAAAAGGTTGCTAGTACAACTGGAAACGTCGGGGTTATAAAAATACATAACGTCCTTTATCAGTGTTACTTTTATTAACATGATATGACAGTTTTTTATAATTTTGTTAACATATCTTGGTACTATTTTTTTTTCTTCTCAATAAATGTAAATTATCATATCTTTAAATAATTAGAACTAATGCACAACAAAATTATGTTACATCTCAAAAGGTTCTTGAGTTTCCTTTTTTAGTGCTGTGGTCAGTGAGTAAAAGCCGGCTCTAAACCTTAATTTATTCCCATACAGAGTGTAACAAAAGTGTGCTCAACTCAAAGTTACATTTTTTAAGTGGAACAACCAGTATATTTTTACATTTTTGGATTCTACGGTAAATTTTAGACATTTTTACATAACATACTATGCCTCTAAATTCTTTTGTTTTGAAATAATTGAATTCCGAAAATGGCTATTTTTGCTAATTTAAGGCCTTGTAGAATCTATACGGCTTAACTTAGGCCAAATTAATTTGCATCTATCACCTGAAAAGATCTTTCACCTGAAGTCAACTCCCGAAATTTCGATTCAGACACTTTCATTTCAATAAATGACCACTGATTTGAAATTCCGGTTTATTTACTCCAAAACAAATTAATTTAGAGATATAATATGTTACATAAAAAATGTCTAGAATTGACTATACGATCCAAACATGTAAAAAATACAAATTTATAACTCGACAATTTTAAATATATGGGAAATAAGAGAGCGGCGACATGTCTCTGTTCTTGTCTCACGCACTGCTAGGATGGGTGCGGTATCGAACAGCAAGCGCGGGCGTCAGTTGGTCGTCGTGTCGTCCGGTGTGAAGATCACATGTGTCACTCGTGCCGCGATTTTGGTATACTAAATATTGGAGATTCAACTAGCCGTAAGTATTTTCAAACTTAATATTTTAATTTTATTTTGTGTTCTTCTTGATCGGTAGGCTTTGCTTTTTAAAAACATGCATGATTTGGTAGAAAAAAATTAATATAAGGCATTATTTTTTGCCATTTTGTTTTATTGTTTTGGTTCGGCAAATACCCTACAAGTATACGATATTAAACTCCTAGAGTGTACGGTATTTCCCGGAACTATTTGTTATGGTAATAATAAATATGGTATATTATCTACATTAATTTTCTTTGTTTTAGATGAATACAAAAAAGAAGCGTATTTGGTCCCCGCGCAAAATGAAGATGGCAAGTAGAGATGTTCAAGAAGGTTATGGCGAATTCAAGAAGGTGCCAAGCTGCGACCTACTGCTGCGAAGTATGGTGTTCCGGTAATGTCCCTCCATGATTATTTAAAACGAGAACCTGATTTTATATAAGACTACGAAGAAAGCCCTTTTTTACGCCTCAACAAGGAACTGAAATCAAGGATCAGCGATTAAAACTAGCCAAATTATTTTATGGACTCACGCCTAGCGTTTTGAGAAAGAGTGTGGCAAAACTATAACAATCTGTTGCTGCGTGAGTGCTATAGGGCAATACATCCCGCCTATGTTTATTTTTCCTCGCCTACGGATGACTGCAGCTTTAGAGAGAGATGGTCGTAATGGATCGATCTATCACTGTTCAAAATCTGGATGGATGAACGTGGAATTATTTCTTATTTGGCTAAAACATTTTCGTGTCTACATTAAAGCAACAATAGATGACCCTGTCCTTCTGATACTGGACAATCACGGAATCCATGTTTCTTTAGATATTTATAATTAGTGTCGCCAAAATGGGATTATAATGCTCTCGATACCGCGTCACACATCTCACCGAAGTCAGCCTTTAGATCTGACCTTTTTTGGGCGCCTAAAAATTGCGTTTCATAAGAAATGTGACATATTTATGAGATGCAACAACTATGAAAAGCTAACTCCTTTTCACATTGCAGGCCTTGTTACAAAAGCTTATCTAAAAGTAGCCAATCCGGAAAAAGCAGTCAATGGTTTTGGATCTGCAGTCATTGTTCCAGTTAACCCTAACATATTTTCGGAATTATGTATTGACACAAATGCATCCATGACCGAAAAGCAACTGAACTAGAAGCTATACCGGGTCCATGCGGTTTAGGAAATAGGAACGGAAATCCATCCTTGTCTACCTTAACACATATCAGCAATAACGTTTTAACTGAAAAGTAACCAAAACAATTTTATTCATTTTCAGAAGTTTTTCCGGCGCCAAAGAAAAGGCAACATAATGATGCTATGGATGAGGGTAAAGGAAAAGATATCAAGGGAAAAGGCAAGGGTCAAAAAAACAACACTCTGTTGTTTTTTTGACTGTACCGAATTAAATGAATTACGTACGACATTACCCACACTCTTCGTAAAATACCGTACTTTACATTCTTTTTGGTAACAAAAATTAAAAATATATTTTCTGTGAAAGAGAGTTTTATTATCTTGCGGATCACTAGTAAACTCTATGAGGTTTGCATAGAGCTTTACACAAAATTTCTACGTAAAAAATTATACAACAAATTTCTATTTTAGCTTAACTGTACGGCAATTGCCTCCTCTCCCCTACTATTTACATTTAAAAATTTTACACTTACTGATGTTCGATTGCGCTGGTTTATAGTTCGCGTAGCAGTTCGATTTTACTCTATCGTATATAAAAAAAAATCGGTAAATTTCCTTTACCCGGAACTTCCCTCATTATGAATATTGCCTTTTATTAGTGTTATTAGTATTAGAATAGTGAAGTGTGAAACAATTTAGTTCAGGACATAGTTATTTAGGAACACATATAAGTATACTGTCTTTTCAAACAACTTTATTGGACACCATTTTGTTCTAATATATTGGATCCCTACCAATATTTTACCAGTCTCTACCTACGCCACACTTGATTTTGAGCATAATTTAAAATTAATTCAATAAGTTGTTTTTACATTGACACACACCGCAGTTTTGTTGAGTCATGTTGAATTCGCACCAGTTTATTCTTATATCATTATTAATTTTTCTGCAAAATTAACAGTAAATTAAATATGAAGATTTTTTACGGTAATTTTTTTAACATGTTATTTGGCCTCCATTTTGTTCCGCTATCTTAAAATCGTAACTCAATTTTACCAACCTATCTCTATATCCCACTTAATGCTTGCTTTAAGCAAAGTAGTTTTTTCCAGACTGATTTTTTAAATATTTTATTAGGCCCCCAATTTCTTTTGCTATCTTATTTCAAACCAAAATGTTGCCAGTAGTTTTAGGTTTTACCTGTACGAATGACTTTTTAAAAAAACTCAAAATTTGAAAAAATACGGACTTTAATTAACTGGTATGACAGTTAGTGGCTTAAAGACGCCTTAACATGTTTACAAAAAGTATTTATATGTGAATAATTGTATGTCAGCGGTTTCCGTCTTCCGTGGGAACATCTCATCGTTACAGTTTTCCATCATAAGGTGCTGTGTTGGCTGTTACCATAACTCCTCCGCCCTTAGTGTAGAATTCTGGGGTTTGCTACAGAATTCGGGAATACATGGCTGGGGATTTCTTCTAATTTCATTTCTTCATTTTCTTCTTTCTTGAAGTTTCCCGTTTTCCTTCTATAAAACTTGATTGCAAAAAATGGTATTAGTAAAATTAAAATAATGTAAATTAGTATTGTCCAGCCATTAATAGTTTTAAAATGAATTGGAGTGTTTTCGATGGAGTTGATTTCTTGTTTTTCAACTTCTAAAGCACTTTTAATAACACTTATGTCTTTTAGATCTACATCGTCTAGTTTCAATGGTTTTAAGTCTGTCGCGGATTTATATACCGGGTGTGTAAAATTAATTTTTGGAAGCAAAATATTTTTGTAATTGTTTTTGGAATTTTTGAAGTTTCGAATAAGTATGTCTTTTATACGCACTTCACAATTATATTTTAGTTCTAATACGTAACTTCCTTGTAAGGGTATATTTTCACTATTTTCATCGCATTTTGACTTGGCTACTGTGTATTCGGGACAAAGCACAATCCATTTGTTATTCTCAAGTTCTTGGATTTTGACCTTTTCGATTTTGACAGCAACCAATCGACAATTGAATAGGTTTTTTGAGAATTTCAGAAGTTGCGTTTCGCATGGGGAATCTTCTGTGGTTTTTATGGGATTTGTATTTTGGCAGATAAATTCTTCAGGAATGATTTCTTTACATTTTTTATTGAAAAAGATATGGTTTTGCTCATTAATTATTAAATATTGAGAATTCGGTATTATTGTTTTAAAAGAGTTATTTTGTGGAATCGGTAAAGGGTATAGGTGAAAATAATTATAATTATTTTTTTCAACAATTGGAATTTCGATTATAAATATTATTTGATTCTTTTTGCTGTAACTTTTTATTTCCATTATTTTTTCAAAAAGTAAGATGTTCTCTAATTTTGTTTCTAATGGTAGTTTATTATTTGTTAAGTGTTTAGAGATTAATTCTACTTCTCTTAGAAGCTCGTTGGGCTCAATTATAGAGTTATGAAAAATATTTAGTTTGGAAAAAGTTATTGCGATTTGTATTTTTTCTAATATTTCGTATATTATTTGAAATTCGGTAATTATTTGGGAAATTATCATTTCGGTGTAAAAGTAAAAATAGGTTCCTATATTTTCGACTTCCATGGTATGTAAAAATTCTTCAATTCGGTTTATTCGATTTTTGAGAATTATTTGATTTTTTGTTAAGTTTTGGATATCATTTTGGAAGGTTTGGATTGATTTTTCTAGAAGTGAAATTTGGTTTTTTACAAGTGTTTTTATTTTTATTTGATTACTAGATAGAATTTCTATAGCTTTATCATATTTTTGAGCGTCTTCTTGGTCTAGGTTTCCGGTTATTGATTTTATTATTGATCCTAATCCGTCTATAAGACCTCGTTTTTGTCTATTTTTAAATAAAGGATTAATTTGGGTAATTTGACTTATTATTTTATTTTCGTAAGATAATGCCAAGTTGTAGGTATTATAGAAATTATTTTTATAGCTATTAGAAATATTAGTTTCATTTTCAAATGCGTTTTTTATACGTACGTATTGAGACTGAAGTGCATTAAATTGACTTATTATGTTGGATATATCAAATATTTGAATAAATGACCATATATTTTCTTGGTTTTGGGCATTGCCAAGTTTGTGTGGGAATAGTCCCGGATTGTCTTTCATGTTCTCGAATACTACGTATCCTGGGTTGCTGAAGGCCCCGGTGAAGAGTCTGAAACAATACGAGAAGGTTTCTTAAGTTCCTTTATGTGTATTGTTTCTTTTTTGTTAGGGTTATTACTTTGTGTAATTTCAACGCGGTTCCTTTCTAATATTTTGGTAATTTTATATGGTCCTAAATATTTATTACTTTTCTTACTTCTATTTTGGGGGTTTTGTTTAAATACAATTTGTCCTAAGGTAAAGTCTTTATTTTCGTTACCATCGGAATTATGTTTTGAAATTATTTTCTGTTTTTGGGCTTCCAAATTATTTTGGACATTTTGGTAAACATGTTTTAATTTATTTTTATGGTTTTCAGCGTAATCTGAGAAAAACTCTTTTTGGTTAAATATTTCATTCGCGTCTCGTGAATTTGTATGTCCATGAGTTAGTTCGAATGGCGTATAGTTTGTTGCACTATGTATTGAATTGTTATAGGCAATTATTGCATAATCCATTAAATTGTCATTGTCATTTGGATAACTTTCTTTTAGTAACCTTAAATGTTCGATAATTGTTGAGTGAAAGCGTTCTACAATGCTATTAGAATCGTGGTGTTGTGGGGTGGTAAAATGAATTTTTATTTTGTGTAGATTTAATATTTCTTTCACTGTGTCATTGTTAAATTCGGTTCCATTGTCTATAATTAGTTTTTCAGGGATGCCACAATAAGAAAAGTATTTTATTAAGGCATTAGATATACTAATTGCATTTTTTCCAGGTATTAGTATCGCTTGTGCGAACTTGGAGAAAGAGTCAACTAGGGTTAAATAGAGTTTTTTGTCGTAAAAGAAAACATCTATATGTACGACTTGAAAGGGTTTCGAAGGAGTTTCTGTGAGCATTAGTGGTGAATAGGGCTTTTTTCTGGCATATTTTGCTCTCTGACAAATGTCGCATGAGTTTATGTACTGTGAAATAGTTGTTTTCATGTTTATCCAGTAATAATTGCGTTTAAGGTATTCTAGGGTTTCTAAGATTCCGCGGTGGTTTACTTTTCCTTCATGATGATTTTTTGTTAGAATAAGTTGTTCTTCTTTGTCAGTTATGGTGTTAACCATTTTGGTACAGCGTATTAATTTTGGTCCTTTCTCGGAAAAATGATTAAGATATATTTCATTAAATTTTATATATAGTTCGGGTCTATGAAAATATATACAATATGTTTTTCGGACATTGTGTAGTCTCGTAAAAATTGTAAAATTAATTGTTCATTGTTGGTGTTTGGAATTTTTACAATAATTATTTTATGATGTTCATAATTTTCTTGTTTTACGTCTAATTTGGGATATACATGAGGAAAAATTAAAATTTGGCTTACTTTATTATTTATGATTTCGTCTAAAATTCTAATTCCTCTATTAGTTGTTTCGTTGAAAGTAGAGTGTTGTGTTTGTAAATCAGAATTATTTTCATATTGTTTTTTCGGCGGTTTAACTTGTATATCAGACAAGATTTGTATTTTTTTTGGACTTTTATTTATTTCTTTACTAGTTGAAGGTTGGTTTTGAATAGGAGGGTTTGATTCTAGGGTACTAAAACTTTCGGCAATAGTTCGCAGATATTCTAGACTTTCGAATTGATCCTGTTCAAAATTGCCAGGATTATTAATCATTGATTGATTTTCTATGGCATTGATTTGGATTCTAGATAGGGCATCATCATTAGTATTTAATTTGCCTTTTTTGTAAATTATGTCATAATCAAATTCTTCTAGTTTTAGTCGCCATCTTACTAATTTACTGTTTGGTTCTCGTAGTTTGAATAGCCAAACAAGGGGTCGATGATCTGTGTATATGGTAAATTTCCGGCCAAATAAGTATGGTGTGAAATATTTACATGCCCATACGATTGCGAGTAATTCTTTTTCGATAGTGCTATATCGAGTTTCGCTTTCGTTAAGGGTTCTTGAGGCGAATGCAATGGGTTTGTCATAACCTATAGTTCCTTGTGATAGAACAGCGTCTAGGGCTATGTTTGATGCATCGGTTGTTAGAATAAATTGTTTCGAGAAATCGGGATATTGTAACATGGGTGCATTAATTAATAGATTTTTACATGTATTAAATGATTGAATGAAATCTTGATCGTGAATTATTTTAGAACCTTTTTTTAGGCAACGGGTTAAGGGTTTAGTTATTTTGGCGAAGTCCTTCAAAAATTTCCTGTAGTAGCCTACCAGTCCTAAGAAGCTTTTTATGTCTTTAAGGGTTTTTGGAAGGGGAAAATTTTTGATTGCAATGATCTTGTCAGGATTTGGTTTTACTCCTTCGCGGGTAATGACATGTCCTAAATAGTTTACTTCTTTTCGTAAAAATTCGGATTTGTCAAGTTGTATTTTAAAGTTTACTTGTCTTAATCGAGTAAATACGTTTTTTAGTCTTTGAATATGTTCTTGTAGTGACGTACTGAATATTACAATGTCGTCAAGATAAACGAGACATTCTTCGTTTTGAATACCTCTTAAAATATTATCCATCACTCTTTGAAAGGTTGATGGCGCGTTTTTTAAGCCAAAGGGCATGCGTTTAAATTCATAATGCCCGTTTTCTGTAGAGAATGCGGTCTTTTGAATGTCTTCGGGACTCATTTCGATTTGGTGAAATCCATTGGCTAGGTCAAGGGTTGAAAAATACTGACTTTTGCCAAGTTTATCGAGAATATCGGCAATATTGAGAATTGGATATTTGTCATTAATTGAGCGTTCGTTGAGCTTACGATAATCGATTACAAGCCTCCACTTGCGTTTTCCGGAAGCGTCCATTTTTTTTGGCACGATCCAAATTGGACTTGACCATGGGGAAACAGAGTCTTGTATAATACCTTGGTCTAACATTTTTTGTATTTGTGTTCTGACTTCATTTTTATGTATTTCTGAGTACCTATATGTTTTTGTAAAAATTGGTGAGTCGTCAGTCAATCTAATCTTATGTTGGATTTGATTTGTAAAGGTTAAAGGTATTTGATCGCAATAGAATATATCACGGAATTCAAAACATAAATCTCTAATAGCTTTACGTTCTTCTAGATTGCAGTGTTCTAATCGCAAATTTTTTAAGTTAGATTTCAATAAATTGTCTTGAGATTGATTGATTTCGATGTCATTATCGACTTCCATTTTTTCTATAAAATTTAGTTCGTTACAATTTAAAAGTTCGGTATCTAGGGGTTCGAAAATATTTATCTTAATATCTTCGTTGCGTCCATTTGTTATTGTAGTAAAGGCAAAATAATCTTTTATATTGGTAATAGCTTGTGGGGATTCGATTTGATCGCTAAATTTAATATATTCAATAAGGCATAAACCTTTTTCGTATTTTACGGGTAATTTAACAATTTTTTTTGTTCTTGCTGGAATTTCTATGAAATAATTTTTTAGTGTGTAATCGTTTTCTTTTTTTGATTCGTACTCGCGTTCATAAATTATTGGTATCTTAACATTTGGTGTTATAATTTGTCTTTTATTGACGTCTACGGCGGCTTTTAACTGGTCTAATAAATCTACTCCTATTAATCCATCATATTTTTTACTAAAATCAAAAATATAAAATTTGTGTTTTTCATTTACGTTAAACAATTTAAAAACTGGAATAAAAATTACCTGATTATGATTTGATATCATGTGAGCTGTTTGAATTTGAAAGTTTTCATTAAAAATATAATTTTTATAAAATTTTTGAACAATTTCTGGAGACATTAAACTTTTGGTACTCCCTGTATCTATTAAAAAGTTTGCATTTAATTCGGGAACAAATATGTGAGGCAGATTAGCTGTCGTAATATTAGTGTTTATTAAGGTATCGAGTTTGCTCGGCTCTCCGTAATAAAATTTGCATCTTTACTGTTATCAGTTTCTCGTGAAATATAATCTAAGTTATTAATATTAGATTGCACGTATGTATCGTTCGGTGGGTTTTCTGCGTTTGAATAACAATTCATATTCGCATTGGAATAATTATAATACTGAGGTTCATGGTCATAATATCCGTCGTAATGAGAATTATGATAGGGTAGGTCAGGTTGATTTTCGTATATATAATTTTCGTTGTTAATAAAATTTTGGTCGGTAAATATTGATTTTCAATTTCGTTATTTGGATAATAAAAATTTGGGTCAAAATATTGATTTTCATGATTTTCATTATTTTGTACATCTTGCAGGTGTAGTTCAGTTACAGTAAATTTGGGTTTTTGTCTAGTGTTGGTTGATGATGTGTCCATTGGTTCATCAAGCCTTTGATTTCGGGGTTGGTTTTGGTTTCTATTGTAATTAAATTGTGGTTGATTATTTATCGGTTGGTTTCCAATTATTTGACTAGGTCTTTGCATAAAATATGGTTGTTTTTGTGTTGGGAAATTATTTGGTCTAAATTGAAATGGTGTTTGATTTTGTATTATAGGTCTTGGTTGAAAATTAGGGTATTGTGGTCTGAAAAAATTATTATTAAATAGCGGTGGTCTTAAATAATTAAAGGTTGTGTGGGATTTGGTATCGAGTTTCTATTTCGATTATTTTGGTAATTAATGGGTTTTGAAAAATTTATATTTGCATTTATAGGCGTTACTCTTTGATTTGGGCGAAAATTTTGTGTATTTAATGAATGACTACGATTCTGACTGTAAAGAAAATTTTCTTCTTCTATTACTAGAGACATTGCTTTTTCTAAACTATCTGGATTCCTTAATCTAACATTATTTTGTAGTTGGCCTGTTAAGCTTCTTATAAATGTTTTTAAAGCTAAATCTTCATAGTTTTGTACTCTAACTCTTTTTTCGTTTGGAGTCATAACTATTGAATTTATTTTTTAAAAAATTAAAGAGCGTGCGTCTTGGCATCTCATACCGAAATTATATGGTGTTTCATTTTTTTGAGGTGTTAATGTTATTAAATCTTGTACTAAACAATCCAAATTTCTTTGATCACCAAAACTTAATTCTAATGCAATTTTTATGTCTTGCCACGTATTTAATTCATGAATCCTAGAACCTATTAGACTTAATGCTCGACCTGATAATTTACCAATGATGGCTCGTACTATAAAATTGTTATGTGCGTTATCGCCTTCTTTATAAAAATTGTTTATTAAGCTAGAACAATTATTTATAAAAATTGAAAGTGTATGTGGGTTACCATCATACGTAGGAATTGTATCCATATATAAACGTAATAGTTGGTAGTTTACGCCTGCGGCATTTTGTGGTTGTTCCATTCTGTTATTTCTTAAATTAGTATTATTAATATTTGTGAGTCTAAACAAATTTATGATATCTTCAAGTTCTTGTTCAGAATCAGTCATTAAAATTAGGGAAAATTAAAATTAAAATAGATTTTTGTGAAAAAGCGAAAATTTGAAAAATGTATTTAAAATTCACTTTTTTACGAAAATACGCAAATATGAGCAATATATACGTGAGCAAAAATTGTATACGAAAATATATACAAAATGGTTTTGACTTACATTAGGAATATTATTATTTTCATTCCTGAAGCACTTATTTTCTAGGGTGATGATGATTTTCTTCTTAGCCTACGAGGGTTGAAACGATGCTTGTTTTTCTGTCTTGAATTTTCTTACAGCTAGGGTTTTCTTCTTAAAGCTAGGGTGCCAATAGGAGGTTGGGCGATGTTTGTCCCTTGATCCCTGGTCTTCCTATCCTAAGTTTTGCCAATAGGACGTTGAGCGATGTGTGTCTCTTGATCCCTGGACTTGTTTTTATTTTCCAAATTTGGTTATTTCTTGAGTCACTCGCGTTTTCGGATGTCCAAATTAACCGTCCATACGGACGCTATTCGCGATTTTTGTCGAAACGCCTTGGACAATCCTACCGACTGCGCCAGTTTTAGGTTTTACCTGTACGAATGACTTTTTAAAAAAACTCAAAATTTGAAAAAATACGGACTTTAATTAACTGGTACGACAGTTAGTGGCTTAAAGACGCATTAACATGTTTACAAAAAGTATTTATATGTGAATAATTGTATGTCAGCGGTTTCCGTCTTCCGTGGGAACATCTCATCGTTACAGTTTTCCATCATAAGGTGCTGTGTTGGCTGTTCCCATAACTCAGTTCATTCTTATGTAACACTTTTTTTGCAAAATTTGAGGTAAATTGGATAATAAGTTTTTTTAGTAATACATTTTTAACGATTCGCTAGGCCGCCATCTTGTTCCGGCATATTGGATTTTTACCAAAATATTACCAGGTCATTCCCATATGAGCCTTAATTATTGACTAAAATTTGATCTGATGAGTAGTTTTGAAGCTATGCCGCGAACTGACCGACAAACAGGGAAAGCGACCGGTGGATCGACGAAATTGATAAACAATATTTTTTGGCATGTAAGGACGCTAAAACGCGAAGATATTTAAAACCTGCCAGAGTGATTTTTCAGATTTGGCCGACATTTTATTCAGCCATCTTGAATTAGTACCACAGTTTTACTAGTTTATTTCTATACTAAAATTAGTTATGACACACAATTTGAAATCAGTTCTTTCAGGCTGAATGTTTAAATATTTTATTAAACCGCCTTTTTGTTCCGCCATCTTAGATTCGTTCCAAAATGTTACCAGTTGATTCATACATAATACCTGATTTTTTTTGCAAAATTTGAGATAAATTGGATAAGCACTTTCTTAGTAATAATGTTTTTAACATTTTACTAGGCCGCCATTTTGTTTTGCCATATTGGATTTTTACCAAAATCTTACCAGGTTATCCCCATATGACCCTTAATTTTTGACCAAAATCAGGTGAGTAGTTTTCTAGCTATGCCGCGAACTGACAGACAGACCGACAGACAGACAGACCGACCGACGGAATCGAGAAAAAAGAATGTTTTTCGTCATCTAGGACCCTTAAACGTAAAGATCTGAAAAAATCTTGGAGGGTGATTTTTTTACGATTACAATACTTCCCTCATAAAATCAAGATGGCCACTCCAAAATGGCGGAGAAAGATTTATTATTTGTGATTCAATCAGATTGAAAAGAGGTATCTGGGGATTCTTAAGATTGCATATTACGAATTTTTGCCACAAATTTTGAAATTCAAAATGGTGGTCGATTTGTAATTCATTTTTTCCCACTTTAGATAACCGATTTCAAATTTGACATGTATAGATGGTCTTCGATTGACCCGATTCAACTAAAAATGGGTATCCCAAGTTATTAAAGAAAATTACGGTTTTCAAGGGCGGACCTGCGAATAATATTGAATTTTACATTGAAACTAAAAAGCAAAAAATCGGCAAATTTCCTTTACGCGAAACTTCCCTCGTTGTGAATGATTCCCTTTATTAGGAATAGTGAAGTGTGACTGAATTTATTGCGCGCCATTTTTTCCATGATAATGGATTCCAACCATTATTTTACCAGTTTTAACCTATACCATACATAATTTAAAATAAATTCAATAAGTAGTTTTTACCTTGACAGACAGATTTTGTTTTTTTCTGCCCAATTTAAAATCAAATGAATAAGATTTTTTTTATAGTGATTTATAAAAAAAAATTAATTGGAAACCATTTTGTTCTGTCATCTTGAATTCGTAACACAACTTTACCAGTTTATCTCCATATCACACTTTACGCTTGCACACAATCTGAAATTAATTTAATAAGAAGTTTTTTCAGGCTGATTTTTTAAATATTTTATTAGGTCGCCGGTTTGTTTTAATATCTTATTATATTCATACCAAAATATTACCAGTTCATTCTTACGTAACACTTGATTTTTGTGCCAAATTTGAGATAAATTGGATAATTCGATTTTTTTAGTAATAATTTTTTAACGTTTCACTAGGCCGCTATTTTGTTACAGCATATTAGATTTTTACCCAAATATTTCCAGGTCATCCCCATATGATTCTTAATTTTTGACTTAAATTTAAAGTCAATCTGATAAGTACGTTTTAAGCTATGCCGCGAATCAGAGACAGACAGACAAACGGACAGACGCACGGAAGGAGTTGATAAAACATATTTTTGGCATCTAGGGATGCTAAAACGCGAGATTATGTAAACCTCAGAGGATGATTTTTTTCAGATTACAATATTTTATTTGGCCGTCATTTTATTCCGTCACTAGTTCATCTCTATACCGCAATAAGTGATGGCACAATTAGAAATCAATTCATTATGTAATTTTTTCATGCTTAATTTTTAAGTAATTTATTAAGCCGCCATTTTGTTCCGCCATCTTGGATTCGTACCAAAATTTGACCAGTTGATTCCTACATAGTACTTACTCTATTTTGTGCAACATTTGAGATAAATTGGATAAACACTTTTTAGTAACAATTTTTTTATCATTTCAGTATGCCGCAATTGTTCTGCCATATTGGATTTCTAGCAAAATATTACTAGGTCATCTCCACATGCCCTTTAATTTGTGGTCAGGGAAGTACAAATACAATTAAAGACACAAGCTTTTAATAAAATGGAATTAAAAAAAAAAACAAATTACGTATTATGGTTCGATCGGTTCACATCTTTTATTAATATTACTTAATAAATCTAAAAATTTGTTGCGATATCAAAGTTTACACGGAAAAAGGCAGAATTTCGTGAACTAGAATTTTCCACATAATATTTCTTTGAAAAGTTAATAATTTTTAAGATAATTACAAACAACTAGAATTCGCCCTCTTCCACTTCCTAAAACAAAAATCATACGGCTCAAATTTAGAGTACTTTGTGAGATATGTTAGGACCAAAATAAAGGTCTCTACAAAAATCCAAGTTGATCGGAATTTTTTATAAGTTTTGCTCTTATTAAGACAATTTTATCGGGCTATTATACAGGGTGTTAATTAATGTCGTGAACATATTTCAGGGGGTGTAGTACTCGACAAAATAGGAAAAAAAAATGCCAATATATACATGGTCAAAAACGCACCGTTTTCGTTATATAGGGATTCAAATTTTCAATTTTTTTCTCGTTTTTTGCGTTTTTTTTCCAGTTTTTTTTGAGACAATTAGTTCAAATTTAGAACATGTATTATTTTTAAGAACCTCTACGATAAAATATTAAAATCGTGGATGGTAGTATACAGGGTGTTACATTTTTTTCACCAACTACCAGTTTATCTTGTGGAACTTTTTTTTGCAGCACCTTGTATGAATTCTGATATAAAATTTGAACTCTTTGTTCATTTCTTTAGCTCTTTCGTGTTTTACCTTATTCTTGTATCTATCACAGTTTTCGACTTATTTGCAATAATTGCCATAGATGCAAATTAAGTGTAGGCTAAATAATGAAACTGGAAAAAAAGGTAGTAGGCTGAGGCAGGTCATTTGTTAATTCTTTTCTTTAATCTGACATTTTGTAAGAGATATTTTTTTGTTTGACGTTTCCGTAGTTGTTTCGAGTTGTTTAATGATGGTTCAATTCACAAATCAAGAATATGCAGATATTCATTTCATTTATGGACTTGCCAACGGCAATTGTTATGAAGTCAGACGACTCTATGAACAGAAATATCCAAATTGCATGGTGCCCAATAGACAAACATTTGCAAAGGTACATAATCGGCTATATGAAAATGGATCATTCAAGAAATCCACTCATTTATCAGGAGCAAATAGAACGGTTAGGACTCCTGAAGTCGAGGAAGCAGTCCTGAATGCAGTAGAAAATGATCCTGCTACCAGTACGAGGAAAATTGCAGCAAAACTTAACATATCATTTGTGCTTATATGGAAAATTTTATTAGACAACTTAATGTATCCTTACCATCCAAAGGGTTCAAGCTCTTCTCCCACGGTACTTTCCGCTCCGTTTAAATTTTTGCAAGTGGTTCTTATAAATGCTAGCCCAAAATCCATTATTTGGAAACCCGATTTTATTTAGCGATGAGGCAAATTTTTCTAGGAATGCCATATGTAATTTTCATGACAATAATTTTTGGGCGGAAGAGAATCCGCATTCGATACATGAAAATAATTTCCAGCAACAATTTTCAGTAAATGTGTGGGCCGGCATTATTGGAGATTATTTGATAGGTCCATTTTTCCTGCCAGCAGGCTAAACGGACGATATTATCGTCAACTTCTCGAAGGTGCACTAGCACATTTCAGCATAGAGGTGAGGGAGTTCCTAAATAATAATTTTAACAACCGTTGGATAAGGCGAGGGGGACCTCAGCCATGGCTCCCTAGATCTCCAGATCTGAATAGCCTGGATTTCTTTTTCTGGGGACACCTAAAAACATTGGTGTATCAGACCCCAATCCAGACAGAAGAAGATTTAAGAAACAGAATAATAGCTTCATGCAACATCATTCGCAATACTCCTGGAATATTTGACAGAGTCCGTCAGTCCATGAGGCGAAGACTTGATTCTTGCATTCTAGCAAGAGGCGGACATTTTCAACAACTTTTATAATTTTGTTTTATTTTTAATCTTACTGTAATACTCTTATCTGATTGTTCATTATCATGTCGGTTGATTTAAAATAAAACCCATTTCTTAATTTTTTGCCTAATTTCGCCTACATGCCATCGATGCAATGTATCGATTATTGCAAATAAGTCGAAAACTGTGATAGATACGAGAATAAGACAAAATACGAAAGAGCTAAAGAAATGAACAAAGAATTTAAATTTTTTGTCATAATTCATACAGGGTGCACCAAAAAAAAGTTCCGTAAGATAAACTTGTAGGTGGTGCAAAAAACTATAACATCCTGTATACTACCATCCACGATTTTGATATTTTATCATAGAGGTTCTTAAAAGTAATACATGTTCTAAATTTAAACTAATTGTCTCAGAAGGAACTGGAAAAAAAACGCAAAAAACGAGAACAAAATTGAAACTTTTGACACCCAGTATAATGAAAATGGTGCGTTTTTGACCATGTATATACTAGCATTTTTTTCTTATTTTGTCGAGTACTATCACCCTCTGAAATATGTCCACGACGTTAACTAACACCCTGTATAATCGAATGCTAAGCGTGAGAAAATGCCTTACTTGACTAACCAAAGTCGTGAAATCTCTCGCTCTGCGCCGTTAAAATCTACATCAAGGCTTTAGGTGATGCTCATTTTTGCAAAACCTCGAGGGACTGTCCGGACTGGATTGTTTTGAATCTCCTTACGTTTTCATTATTGCCTGTTTAGGTAAAGCATTCTTTGCATTTTATAATAAAAGAAACAGGAAAACCTTCATGCGGGGTAAAACCAAAAGTACGAGCCATAGAGAAAATTAAATGAAATTTGTTTCCAGTGAAAGAAGGGTGTTAACTCTTCTTTATTCTAAAACCTCGCAGTAGACTGACTGCACCTTATTTATGACCCGACTTCCTGCAAATATATAGGACGGGAATTCCAAAGGAAGTATGACTGAAAGAATTATTAGGAACGGAACTTGTGTACTATTTCCTATGTTTTCAGTCTTTTTATTCTGAAAATAATGAATACTCTCGTACGCGAACTTTACAGGAATTTCTGAAGTGCAGTTTGGGACCTAAAAACACTTTATAAGGGTCCTAAAAACTGGTATAATGTAGATGCACAAAAGTAAAGGTCAAAATATGTTTCCAGCAAATTTTGACAACTTATTTAACGGCAAACATGTTAGGAGTAAAAGTGGAAGCATATCCATAATATATTATGAATATACCAGAGAAGGCTCACTATTTAACCTATATCAAATTGGAATTGCTTTGCGACGTTTCGCCTCCGATTGTATGTGTTCTTCATTGCACTATACAATAGTTATTTTTACCAGTCGAGGACGAGTTTGCGCCCGAGCGATAGCGAGGGCCGGAAAAAAGGTCGAGACTGGTTAATGTACTTACATCCCATATATAGTCGAATGCGGTCTTATCGTGCGGGTCCAAAGGTCACCAACATTATGAATCAAATCAGAAAACACAGTGAATACCAAAATGTTGTGTGATTCTTTTATCGAGCTATTAAATCTCGATGGGCTATTTACAAATATACAGGGAGAAAGAAAATAGTTTTTTTAATATATTAAGCAATATTATTAAGATAGCCACTTAAGATTATTTTATATATTAAATGCCGAGGGACTAAATAAGAAAATTCGCTAAATGTGTATTTGGTTAAAATTTTTTGGTTGGCAAAAACAAAAATACACAAAATGGCAGGCGCCTTAATAAAGTCGGAAGGTGGTTCGAATCACTGGAACAATCAGGATATGTTCTGCTTATACAGCCACTTAATGAAAGTGAGATTTTTTTATCAATCACCAAAAATTATGAGCCCCGCTTGACCTAAAAATCTAACCACTTATACAGTGTCATTTATTTAAATGCGGGCCACTCCTGGGCAAAGAAAATTTATTTTTTTTTGTATTGCGATAACAAAAAACATTTATTTTGTAAAAATATTATACACTTTTGTTAAAAACACAAGATAATTAGTTATTACTTCCCTCGTGAGATTTTTTCAGATCTTTACGTTTAAGGGTCCCTAGATGCCGGAAAACATGTTATATCAATTCCGTCTGTCGGTAGGTATGTTTGTCCGTCAGTCTGTCTGTTCGCGACATAGCTAAAAACTACTTATCCGATTTCTTCAAATTTCTGTCTAAAATTAAGGGCCATGCATGCGAATATATATATATATATATATATATATATATATATATATATATATATATATATATATATATATATATATATATATATATATATATATATATATATATATATATATATATATATATATATATATATATATATATATATATATATATATATATATATATATATATATATATATATATATGTATATATATAGCTTGTATTTTTCGTTAGCCCCGAGTTGCTGGTAAAGCGATTTTACCGATTTTTATGTATCAAATTTTGTCGTATATTTAATAAAAAAATTTACTTATTTCAAACACGCTTTAAAATTGGAACAAGTATTCTATAATTATTTATTTATTACCTACAAATGTACTAAAAAAGTAAGCAAAAAAATGGTGTCAAATGTAATAAAACAATTTTAAATTAAAATTCACTGGCTAATATCCAGGAGCCAGTGGCAAAGCTTCTGAGAGTCGGTATAAGAAATGTACAGAAACTTGTACATGAAAAAAAAAACGTAATTTACTTCCGAAGAAGATTAAGAAATGTACACGAAAAAGTCCAAAGGCAAAAGAGTTAAGTTACAATGCAAACATAGATATTCATAATGCAATTTATGATTTATACACGTCAAAGACTAATATAATCCTTCAGAAACTTTTTAATATTATAGACTAAAAAATATCAGCTTCACTTAAAAAGTCCTCATCTTCTAAGTCGTCTTCAAATGGCGCAATGATCATTGGTGCTATTTCGACTTCTAGAACTCGTTCTCGATTCCACCAATCCCATATTAATTTCTCCCTATGTTCCACAGATTTCTTCTAGTACTCCGGAGTAATATAATTTAATGAATCTTGCCAAACAATTTGCACTTCATCTGATGTAAAACCATCGTTCACGAGTTTTTCGTACTATGATTTTGCCCCAGCTCATATTAATTCTATTGCGTTAAACTGGCAATGGTATGGCGGCAGTCGTAAAACCTCATGTCCATTTTCCCGTATTATTTCATCTACGGCATATATTGTTGGTTTTTTAATAGATTTTGCCATTAAAAGAAGTTCTAGTTTCAGCATATTGGGTAAAGGATTTTGTTTTTGTTTTATTAGCCAGGCATAAATATCACTTTTCTTCCAGGATGAAGTAGATTGTTTATTTAAGATTCCTGAATCATAAGATGCATTGTTCAGACTGATTAAAGATGGAGCATCTAAATTTGGAATCAGTTGTTCTTTTAACCACTTTTCAAATAGTTCACAGTTTATATTATGGTAGTCCATACTTTTGGATGTTGAAGAAAACAGTAAACTTGCACCTGGGATAAATGCTGTTGAAGAACCTGCATGCAAAATGATGAACCGTTTTCCCGTCCCACATCCCTTTTTCTCTTGACACTTTTTACAGACTCGTCCTGCCAAGATTTCGAACCACTTCCGTTAGAAAATATCCAAGTCTCGTCTAAAAATACCAATATTCCAAACCTTGAATTGACATTTTCCGTGTATTTCTTTAAAAACTGGATACGCTGACTTGCTATATGTGGCAACTCGCATAAAAATCTTCGATTACAGTCCTTTTTATATCGAAAACCCAACATTTTTATTAATTTTGACAACGATTTTAGTCCAATTTCCAATATGCCTCGATTTTTTAAAGCTTCTTTTAAAACTTAAAGGGTTATATTAGTTTTTGATGTGTATAAATCGCAAATGCATTACGAACATCCATTTTTACATTGTCACTTAAGTATTCTGTCTTTGGCTTTTTTCGTGTACATTTCTTAATCTTCTTCGGTAGTAAATTATGCTTTTTTTCGTGCACAATTTTCTGCACAGTCCTTATACCGATTCCCAGAGCTTTTGCTACTGTCTCCTGGATATTGGTGAATTTTCATTTTCGTAATATATTATTAGATTTAATACCATTTTTTTCGCTTGTAGATGCAAAAAACCAGAAAATTGTTTTCTATTACTCGTTTTGTCACTGACTTGTGAATCTGACTTTGAAGTGACATCGCTCAAAGATTTTTGCAACTGCTGGTATTTATACGTTTATCCTCTTTTTTCATATGAAAATATCATAGGTCTATCTAATTCATCATCCGGATTTTATGCGGAGGGTATGATTACACGTAATAAAAGAAAAACAAACTTAAAAAATTTGTCGTTAATAAATCGTATGACCCGCACGATAACACTGCTTTTGACTATATGTTTTTATATACCAAAAATGTTAGGTAGGAATTATATAATATTTTAATTATATGTTAGATAAAACCCGAGGAACTAAGTAGTTAGGAATTTGGTATGTGGAAGAATAACGTGAGCTACTTCCTCGTAGGTATATGAAGATTAAAATCACAATATGATTTAAACAAAGTATTTTATAATTATAATAAGAGGTATTTTTAAAATCCGCAAAAATAATTTTGTTTTTATATAAAAGCATTTGGCCATAGAAATATGAACTTATTCACATCCAAAATAGTATATTTGTATTGTAAATAACGCATTTAAGCATGGTTCGGAGACCACTGATATCTTACCTTAATTACGTCAAGACTTACTTGTGATATGATACTTCCGGACTTAAATAGTCTGTATTTTCACAAACAACACACAGAACTTAAAAAAATCCTTAAAAAACTAAAAAAAATATATATATAAACAACAACGATCAAACGCGGTAACAAAAATGACAACAATGTAGCGTCTGTTTTGTGATTAGGCTATAAAACAAGAGTGCTATGATGATTACTATGAATGAATAGTTGTTAAACTACTCGTAAGGGACGTAAATTTGGCGTAGCGTCGTTACCAGTTCTATTTGGTGATATATTTATTATTACATTTTTATCATTTTTAAAGACCTTATTTAATTAATAATAAAACAATGTTTTATGTCTAAACATATTGGAGTAATTCGATAAAACTTGGCTTAGAATATTTGACAATTTTTAAAACGTGACAACAACATACATCTATCGATGTAGTGTAGAGAGAAAAAATTCAATCCATGATCCTATGTTAAATGTAAATAGTTGGTCTCTTGTTTTTAGAGTCTAAGGATAATAAGAAAGAAGAAAATCGGACGATAAAACCTATGATAAACAAAAAAAAATACAAACTGTGATAAAATCAAAAAACTCCGATAATTCTAGAAAAAGAATAGCACATCAGCAGTCTCATTGGCCCTATTGCTTACTGCTGTTATAATTGTAATAATAATAAAAATAATTAGTACTAGCGAAGATATTTACGACATGATGGGATATACATTATGGATTGAAAAATTTTTATACGTTATTTTAACTTGTACCAATATGACTGCTAGTATAGTACAAGAAATAATCTAATACAAGAATATAAAAATATGTATTACTTACTTAAACTTTTACTTTAAACATATTAATCGGATATTATTTTAGTAGAGAAAATCTACTTTTTATTTTTATGTTTAAAAATAAAATTAACGATAAATTTTAATGCGAAATGTTATTTTACTGTCAAAACTGCCAAAAAATAGGCAAATATGAAAACTTTTCCAAAATTTCAAAGACCTGTTCGGAAATTTCGGAAAATGGAAATTTCACAAAAACGCTTTTGCACATTTTCCAATCTCCGCATCTCTATCGTCCAACGATAAGAATAAAGGCGAAAAATCGAATATGCTGAGTAAACAGTAATATAATTTATTCCATAATACCACATGCACAGAAGTTACGTAAATGCGGAAATTACTGAAGCAATATTAATTTGTCTACTAAACTATCTAGCAGGCTATAGCAAATAAATGTACCGGCAAATGTCAGCACATATCCATATTCAACTTGGGTATCTCCAGGCTTTCAGCAACGTGTTTTAATGTGCAAAGGGAGTAGAAATTATATTTGGAATACAGAGGAAAATCCATCTAGAAAATTGCTCAAAGAGTGAAAACTTTTATTATTATTGCTGTGTGATAATAAACTGGTCTCTAGCAGAGTTTATGTATGTTGTTTTGAAATCTAAGAGGGCTGCGAAAATATGTAAATGTAATGAAAGCAAAGGAGTTTGTATATCTTGAATATTATGTAATTACGTTAATTATTATATCAGATCATTTTCAACTAACTTTATTTTTTTTAGTTATTACGACTATATAGATTAAATTCATAAAATGTATGTCCCATTTGACATTTATTTTGAGACATGACACTTCCCTTCTTTATTATGTGAAATAAATTGTTATTTTTAAAAGTAATTCAGAACTATAAAAATAAATTATATAAGTTAATTTTTGGTAATGAAAGTTAGTGAAACCAGATTTTTAGTAATTTATGAAGGCACACAAGCATTAAACTTCCTCAAACTACGGTAAACTTTAAATAAATACGATGGGAAGAAGGAGAACAAAACAATCCGTTTCGGTGATTATTGGTCAAAAAAAGAGAGAAATGTTACCAGTTTTTACTTTTAATCTACACTACTACTGCAAATGCGTGGGTTAGTTAACGACACAAAAACCATTATTATTATTATTATTACTATCGAAATTGACAATCAATTTCTCAACAAATGTTGGGTTCCAAACCCATCCCGGATGCATGCATCAAAAGGAGTGGGCTGGTTTCTATGTTCATAGTTCTCACTACCTGGCAAGTACTGAGCAAGACTGCCGTCTGGATGTCGATGAAGGTGTTAGTATGCAGTCCTATAATTTTCAGGTTCTGTTCGAGTGTCTTTGGAACTAGTCCAGTTATTGATTACGGCGATCGGTATCACATGAACCTTATTCAGTCGCCACATCTGCTGTATCTCGATGGCCAGCTCCACATATTTGGCATTTTTCTCTTAATATTTATCCAACACGTTGTTATTGTTGGCTACAGTGACATCTACCAAATAAGCTGTCCTTGTTTTTTTATTTAACAGTATCACATCAGGCCGATTTTTATTATTACCCGGTCGTAGTACAGTTTGAAGGCATTATTTTCAAGCACTGAACTTGGTTGGTATTTATAATAGGGCACAAAGGTATTTAGGAGCCCGTATTTATTGGCAAGCCTCTGGTGTATGATGTTACACCCCTGGTTATGTCGCTGAAGTTAGTCCGTGTGTGCTAATCCTTCTACCTCTGAGAATAGTTGTCCATCCTTCAGCCACCCGTTGGATGATTCCTTATGTTTGTGTGACTGATTCAAGTCATTGTGATGTCGGCCGTGCAGTGCCATTTGAGCCCACTGTTCTTGTTTGTCGGGATCTGAAGGAAGATATTGTCACTTGCGAGAGTGAGTTATCACTTAAGATCACTACTTTATATTAGATTAAACAAACAATCCGACTTCCCTGCCTCGTTTCCTGGTTCCATTCTATCTCATAGGTATAATTATTTATGTATACTTTTGCGTCTTCAATATTTGCATTCAGCCATGTTTCTGTAACTTCCACAATGTTGTAGTTATTTCTAAGGATACAGTGCACAAAATTATTGAAGTTTGCCAATAGCGATTGATTATTAATGTGGGAGATGTATAGTGACATTTAAATAATAGAAAAAAAGGGGTAGTAAAGGATAGTAGACGAAGGGAATAAGAAAATGGGGTCAAAGCATTATACAGAAATATAGAAATGCAGAAAAAATTAGGAGTTTTTTTATTAAATGTATCAAACACTTGCATAAAAAACGGCAGCTGCTATAAAAATGTTACAACCTAAATATATTGTGATCTGTACTCATAAATGTTAGCATAAATTGTAAATTTATATTTTAAAATATATAAACAATCATTAAGAAGCATCTACCTAATGCTCAGTAGTATAATAAAAGCAATCTTTTTTAAACGTGTTCAGATTATTTGTTGCGTTTACAATTACAAACAAATTAAATATGTCAGATATTTTTATTCAGTTGCGAAATAACCAAAAATGATTTTTGTTTGTAATATAAGGAGTCTTATAATAAATTTACATAAAAATATATCTTTTTTTGGGTTAAAAAAAACATATAAAAAGTGTCCAAAATAATTTCATTACAGAAATATTAGACTATTGGTCTTAATTTATTTGGCCCCTTATCGACTAGACACCAAAGTAACAAAAAAATATGTGACAATTAATACGGGAGGTAATAATGGAGTAATCAAAAATGCTTTATTAAACGCCCTATCATAAACGTATTTTAGTTATCTTGAAATATGTTATTTTATCCTAATCTACACCCTAGACCCCCAACAATAGAGGAGCGAAATAACTATTAATATTTGCTAATAAGAATAAAAAAAACATCTAGAAACTATTTACTATTTACTACCCAATTCCAACTTATAAAATATATATAAAATAGTGAAAGGAAGAAGGTTTTATTTTTAAAACATTTTGTCGTGTCGCACTAACTAAACCAATTGCAAAATTATTATCCAATAGATATATCCAGTCATATAAAATGTTCTGCATTGGTGTTTCATAACTATGGCCTTTTCAACATCCTGACTGGTTTTATATAGAAATGTCATTTAAATTTACACTAGCTGGCCCGGCAGACCTTGTTCTGCCTTTTCTGTTGGATGGCCCGATGAGTTTTCAGCGGAAATATAAGAATGAGAAGCGCATTCACCACATCGTCCAGACATTTTATTGAAGAAAAACAAATTGGTTTTATAGAAAAAATACGCAATAAAAAATATAAATAATAGTGTTGAAAAGTCTCTATAGCCAGACGATCATTTGAAAAATAATCATGTAAGGTGGTGTAGTAGAACTCTTTCACGAACTTGCTGTTAAATCTGGCTTAGTGTTTTAAATATATAGATAATTATACACCACTCTCTCCAGAATATTATCAATAATTATCAGCATATTTATTGGCCTTAAAATTGAAATAACCGTAGATACTTTTAGAGAATCTGGCACTTTACGAATTGTTTTAATTTAGAACTTTTTTGTATATAACAAGTTGTAAGAGAATAAAGAGCACGTCTGCACAACATTCAATGGGGTAGGGTCAGGGTATTCTCATAAAGACCATCCCTTACAATCACACCATATCTAGTTAAAGACCCAACCATTACCTTATGTACACTAATCATAAGTTTTTACTTAAAATGTCTCTTAAGATCTAGAATATTCTTTGACAATCTTAGAACATGCTAGTCCCACTTTGGATTTGTAACTCATTTTCAAAATATGTATATTATGAAAGTTAGGATGGTTTGCTGAAGTGACAAGAAAGGCAATATAATTTATTTTGGAAGTGTTCAGTGTTAATTTAAAACTGTCAAGCCAATTTTTTATTATCCTTATACCCTCAAGAGCCGATTTCCTCACAGTTGAATAAGAATCCCCTAAAGAAACAACAACAGTGTCATCAGCATAAGATATCAACCATTGTCCCACCTTTGTTTATATCTGTTAAAGAATTGATATAGGGTATAAAAGGAATGGGATCCAAGACGATGCCCTGTAGGGCTCTATCCTTCAATGTAAGCCCATCAGTATGTCACCGATTTTAACATTCTTCAAGTTGCACGCAAAAACACCCTACCCTTTACCCCCTAGGCGTCTAAGACATTTGGGAGTAAATCGTGAGGCGCACAGTATCAAACACCTTTGGGAGATCCAAGAAAACGGCAAGGCAGTTTTCAACCTTGTCCAATGTGCTTGTTATACAGTTTGTCACCTCACAAACTGTCTAGAGTACTCAACGACTTCCATTTTGGAGGATGTTACTTTGATCAAAAAAGTTAACCAGTCTGTTTTCCAGGCACTTCAAATATCTTAGCAAATGTATTAATAACACTTATAAGTTTGAACTACACCTACTTTAAAAATTAAATTAATTATGTCCTCTGAAAGGATGATTAAATGGGCGAGGAAAGACTTCACATTCTTTGAGGAAATGTCATCCTTATCAGGAGCACAATTATTCTTAAGGGTAATTATGTACTTTAAAATTTCATTATTGTTTGTTGGTTTGAAAATTATTGAGAATTATGAACCTGACTTTATTTTATTGGCATAGTATGGAGTAATAATTGTTCTGCACATTTCATAACCAATATTTACAACATAATTCTTGCAAAAATTGTCCAATTGTTTATTGTTTTTAAATTTTCTGGCGTTATTGTTTGTGATATCAAAATTTGAGTTTGATTTCATTTTGTTATGATTTGCTGCACTAGAAATTATATTGTAAATCTTTTTAATGTCATTTTTGCTATTTGCTATCTTATATTTGTCATGTTGTTTCAAATATTCTGCTAAGATAATTTCCATATTCTGTAAATCTTTTTTGGTATGATAGATAAATTTTAACCCCTGTATTCACTAAAAGGTTTAAGAGTTAGGTCGGATCTAATTGCCATGATAATTGAAAATGTTCTGCGTATGTCACTGCCATTTTTTAATGTGACATTTAGGACAAATTATTTGCCTAATTGTCAACTGTCAAATTAGACTTGGTCTAAATTTAAACCTCTTTAGTGAATACAGGTGTTAATGTTTTAACTTCAACTTACAAAGGTTTACACACGTCACAAGTCCTTATATTGTAGGATATTCTGTTAAGATTATTTCTACATTCTGTAAATCTTTTTTTGATATGCTAGATAGATAAATCTCTAATGTTTCAACTTCAACTTACAAAGTTTTACACACGTCACAAGTCCTGATATTGTAGGTATATGTACTTAAAAAATAGTAAAAGGAAATAATCTAAATGTGTAATAAAAGACAAATAATCACCAATATAAAACAAACACATTAATAACTAAAAAAATCTAGACGCATTAAAAAGGTTATTGTTAGATTAAAACAGGTTATAAACACAGGACATATTTGACGATGCGTTAAGGTGAATTTATATAGGCAAATCAGATAAAATAACATAACAAATGCCTTTGAAGATGGCCATATGCATTTCCACTACACTTCTATTTATAGGGAACGCGGTAGTATTGCCATGGTCGTTATTGTATTTACAACAACTACTACCTATTATATAATAAATATACCTGTTCCGAATTTCTAGTTTAGGTGTTCTTGGCGAAAAAAGAAGACCTTTATGACCATAGAATGCATGCAATTGTAAGTGGCCAAGGGAGGAATTACCCAAATTATACCCCCTTGGATCCGTGCCATACAAAATTTTAGCAATTTATTTACATCACACTTAATTTTTGTGTGAAATTTAAGCTTAATTGAATACATTATTTTTCAATTATGATGTGTTTAAAATTTTATTTGGCCGCTATTTTGGATGAAACTGTTTAATTCTCTTATGACCCTTGACACACCGACTGAAATGCGAGACCATGTTTTTCGGGGGATCCTGAAATCAAAGATCTGCAAAAATCTTAGACGGGGATTTTTTCACAATTACAATACTTCCTTTTGCAAGGGAAGTAAAAACAACTTATATTTAAATAATTTATTACTGTTAGTTACTCAAATTAATTTGTCCCTAAATATTTTCGTAAACTGAGCAGAAACAATCACTAAAAGGAATACGACTACGATCGTGCAAAAGAATCTGTAAACTGGAAGTTGTTTCCCTTTTCTACTTTTTAGCCTGGATTCGCTCCGTGGCAACCCGATATTTTATATTTACGGACTAAAATGGCGGCCAAAGGGTCTGTATAGTGTATACACGTTCAGCAGAGGTATCCGTTTACAAATACGGGGTTAACTTTAGCTTTCTGGTTGCTTTTGTAACCAGCTTGACAGTGCATTTAAGTTCCAAAGGTATCATATTACTTTATTATTATATCTGTATCAGGGATACGAGGGCAAATGGGTTACCGGCAAAAACTATAAGTTAAATTGAGAAATCAGTATGGATATTAAAAAAATAAAAATAAAATTTTAAATTTTGAAGTCTGAAAATTCTGGGACGTCAATTTTTCACATTTTTATACTTTCCCATATAACAGACAATATATTGTATTAATATTACACTGGGCTGTGTAGGGGAAGCTGTAAATGTAAGTGAGTCCTTAGATTATGAAGAACATATTTTTTGAAAAAAAAAGTGCGGATTTGTCTTTCTAAAAACTTAAGAATGGTCAAACCGATTAATTTCAAATTGCGCCAAAAATTGTCCAGATTAGGATTTGGCGGGGATTAGATCTTAGGTATCATGGATGTAGACCTTCAATATTTTTAAAGTGTACAAAAGCCGATAAAAAAAATTTCAAACATAAATTATATATATATATATATATATATATATATATACATATATAGATATACATATACATATATATATATATATATATATATATATATATATATATATATATATATATATATATATATATATATATATATATATATATATATATATATATATATATATATATATATATATATATATATATATATATATATATATATATATATATATATATATATATATATATATATATATATATATATATATATATACATACATGCAGTGAGAACAAAAAGGTTTGCTACGTGTCATTTAAAAATCAGATATTTGCATTTTCGAAAAACTTTCTCGCATCTGACTCAGTCTATATGTATATATATATATATATATATATATATATATATATATATATACATTTCATGTATACAAAAAGGCTAAATCCATTTAAAAAGCAATTTGTTGTGATAACGTAATTTTTTTTTATATGCCGTTTTTTAGTATGTTCCATTTTTTATTTTATTTTCGGACAAAATTTTGATCCCATTTCGTTTATCATAATTTACATGTCTTAATTAAGTTGTATAAGTAAATTATTTTTATTAAAAAAAAGCTTAACTTTAAATAATATATGTCTAGATAACAAAATATGTAATATTAATATAAAAATTGTTGAAATTGATTACTAGCAACATATTTTTTTTAAATAGTATGTTCCATTTTTTATTTTATTTTCGGTCAAAATCTTGATCCCATTTCATGTATCATAATGTACACTGTGTCCCAGATTGCTTGTAATCACAGGGTTTCTCGGAAACCAGCAGAGATATAACTTTGCGGTTTTCGCGACCCTGTATCACTTTTTCGAGAAACTTTGAATGCCGCAAACAGAATTGTGCCACATCGTTTCGTTCCCGAGATACAGGGTGAAATAGAGATTTTGCGCTTTGGGGGAAAAGGTAAAAACTGCTATGGATAGATATTTTTACGTAGAATCCAGTGTTGTAGTCGCACAAATTTTTAGACAATCCGTTTTTGAGATATAGCCCAAACTTAGTATTTTTTAAATGGGACACCCTGTATTTTTTTATTCCAAAAAATTCGCCTTTTTTTCTCTTTAAAATGATGTATCACACTATGCACTTTTGACGTAAACTAAACCTTATAAACGCTATATTAAAAGAAAAACGTAAGTTGGCCATGGAAATATGGGTAGATATTAAAAGTGTCCAGAAGCAAAATTAAACAACATAAAAAATTAATAACCATTTTTTTACTATGAAATAAATAAACTTAATAATCTTGATAAACTTAATCACAATACTAAACAAATTCTACATAACTAGAAAAACTGTTCAAAATGGTCGCCCCCCTCACGAACACATAATTGGTACACAGTGCGAATTCTTCTTAGAGCATTCATCATTATTACAGGTCTATCTTCCAATGATCTAAATGCCTGAATAGTTGCATTTTGCAGCTGCTCCATCGTATTGACTGGATTCAGGTAAATTTTGTTTTTTAAGTAAGACCAAACGAAAAAATCTAATATTGAGAGGTCTGGCGACCTAGCAGGCCACCTTACTGGTCCATTTGTACCAATCCAGCGATCGTGAAAATTTTCAAATAGAAATGGCCTTATAATTTGCGCATTGTGGGCAGGAGCACCGTCCTGCTGAAAGTAAATATTGTGCAGATTTGCTAGCGGCAAGTTATCCAATAAATCCGGTAGTATTTGATTTAAAATTGCTAGATATCTATCTGCTGTTAAATTATTATTGTAAATATGGAATGTAATCTTTGTTCCCAATATAAAGCAAGCGACGCTAAACCCAAACCTTCCTTGCTCCTGACGTTCTCTTGTTAAAAATTGGTTTTCCGTATACCAGTGGCTATTATTATGCCTGTTAAAAATACCACTACAACTTATATAGGCTTCGTCGGACCATATAACCTTACTACCAGGGTCATTTTGGGTTTTTTGAAGATACCAGTTACAAAAATTTAGACGCCTTTCTGCATCTCCAGGATCCAATTGTTGTACTACATTTACTTTATAAGGCTTATATTTATGTTTTCTTAATATCCTTTGCGTTTGTGATTTTGACACCCCCACTGTTTCCTGAATATGCCTACATCAATTCGCGTGATTGGCCTGAATACTTGCTAATACAACCATCTCATTGTTCTCGTGATTTCGTTTATTATATGTTTTAGCCCTGTGGTTGAAAATGATCCATCATTAATTAAATTTAATTTAATTCGGCGAAAAATTGCCTTGTGTGGCTGAGGCCTTTCTGGATATCTACGATATAAAAAAAGCTTTTGGAAATAGTCCATAACTCAAAGTGGAATTGAAAAAAATTTTTGAAATGGGGTTCATAATAATTTAAGCTCTTGGTACTTACCTGTTAAAATATAGATCAGATGCTTGATCACTGTTTTCATGACATTCAATAAAACAAACCATATCATACTTATGACTATTTTCAAAATTATTAATTTCTTCTTAATATCTATTAATTTTCCTGTTAGAATTATTGGTAACTCGTATGATAAGAGGATAAACACGGCAATATTTGATATATTTAAGAAACAAATAGTTTTGATTATTGTTTCCATGCCATATTTCCATGGCCAACTTACGTTTTTCTTTTAATATTGCGTTTATAAGGCTTAGTTTACGTCAAAAGTGCATAGTGTGAAACATCATTTTAAAGAGAAAAAAAAGGCAAATTTTTTGGAACCAAAAAATACAGGGTGTCCCATTTAAAAAATACTAAGTTTGGGCTATATCTCAAAAACGGTTTGTCTAAAAAAAATTTCGACTACAGCACTGGACTCTACGTAAAAATATCTATCCATAGCAGTTTTTACCTTTTCTTTATCTGACATGGTGTCCGAAATATGATACCACCCCCAAAATTTCTATTTCACTCTGTATCTCGGGAACGAAACAATCTGGCACAATTCTGTTTGCGGCATTCAAAGTTTCTCGAAAAATTGACATAGAGTCGCGAAAACCGCAAAGTTCTATCTCTGCTGGTTACCGAGAAACCCTGTGATTACAAGCAATCTGGGACACAGTGTACATGTCTTAATTAAGTTTATTATTCTAATTTCCTGTCTTATTCGGTCTTTAAGGTCATCAATATTATTGGGTCCATTAACGTACACTGTAGATTTTAGGTAACCCCACAGATAATAATCTAACGGGGTTAAATCAGGGGAACTGGCAGACAATTCTATCGGACCTCGTCCACCTACCAGAGAAAACATTATCTAAATATTCACGAACGTAAAATATGTAACTTATACCAATGTTATTAATGTTAACGCTTTCAGTAGATTTGAATTCAATTCTTAATATGAACTGCGTTCGGTACCTAATGCCAAATTTTGCAACTTTTAGATAAAAAAATATTTAGGAAAGCGCAAAAAATAGGTGCTATCTAAACAAAATTCTAATACAATGAAAAATTAATAAAAGGTAATTTAATGTTTGTTTAATTGCGAAATGGTAATATGAAGAAACAAAAAGTTTCAGTTGCACCCATTTCCCCTGCTATGCTTTGCTTGTCACACGTGTTTCAAGAGTTTGATCAATGTTTTTTGGGCCCTTTTAAATATTTTTTTTTTTTGAAAGTTGCAAAATTAAGCACTAGATACCCCTCATATCCGAACGCAGATCAAATTAAGAATTAAACAAACTCAAATCTACTGAAAGCATTAACATTAATAACGGTTCAGTTTTAAACGTTTCCTTATTATTTGTATGTGTGCAATAGATCTCTATTTTAAGAAACTCGCGCACATAAAACCATTGATTTGACCAAAAAATTAATTTTCCCTTTTTCTTGCAATACTTTCTCGAGAAGCAGTACGCTTTGCTAATTTTTTACTTTTTCCAAAACAACACATTTTAGTGCAAAGTTCTAGGCAAAATACGTGAATTGATAGCCGTTCAGCGAGACCAGAGGTACCTCAAGAAAACTCGCCCAACGTTCACCGATTGGGAAACATCCCTTTCGATAATTGGGTAAGTCAATTTAGTGGTTCTTCTTGTCTTTTAAAACTGTTATATCTGTTATATTCTATTGCCACAGTACAAAGTAAATCTCAAACCTCTTAACATTTTTTAATAAAGTTAATACATAAAACAGTCCACTTTTAAATTTCTCCTTTTAAGTTTTTTCTGAGCTACGAATAAAAACAATAACATTGTTACCTGTTACATATTTTACGTAATTTTAATGTTGATTCACTGTGATAAATAAACATTTGTTCCATTAAAAGTAATTTTTTTAAACTGTGAAATTTGTGATTAAGTGAAGAAAACGCATAGAATTATTAATGATGATTGGCTATGGAGATAGAATGCGTACTCGAAACGAAGTTTGTGAATTGTTTAACAATGAATACCCAAACAGAGCGCCTATATTGTGCCAAAGTGTGCGGCTACCATTTGTGTCACTAGCGGCTGCCCAGAGGCATATTTCCTTCGTTGGCCCAAAACTATATAATGCTCTTCCATTGCAATTTAAAATTAAACCATACACCAAAACAAAACATTTAATTAATGATTGGATTTTAGAAAATAAATTAGTGTTAAGCCATTTATTATAGTGAATATTTACAAAATTTATTAAATACAATAAGTTAAAATTGCCATGATGTTACTTCATAGAAATATAGAAAAATTTATAGTATAAAGTGTATATAATATTACAAATACAAGAAAGTATTACTAGAGAACTACATACACAGACTTCGGTCCATCTTGCAGTCATAGCTTTAAGAAATTATTGTTAAAAGCTTTGTTGTTATATATTGTTTTTTGATTAATTAATAAATAAATAAATAAATTAATTAATAAATATCTTAATCAACTGTAAGTAAAACTGAAAAAAATAGGAATTTGGGGCATGTGAGAGATAATTAGGAAAACGGCCTGCCCAGTACCTCCGAAGATGTGCAGTTAAAGTGTTACTATCAGTTGAAAAGAACAGCCATAAAGTTAGTCGCACTACTGCTACCGAAAACAATATTACTAAAGGATCTGTACTAAAATATTTACGTAACAATAAATGGCATTCTTATAAAGTTCAGTTAGTTCACGAACTTAATGAGAACGACCCGGATATTAGAATGCAATTTTGTGACATAATGATGGAGCGATGTGTCAATGACCTTCAATTTTCACGAAAAATTTTGTTTTCGGATGAAGCAAGGTTTTGCCTAAACGGAAGTGTGAATAGACAAAATTGTCGATATTGGGATACAGCAAACCCGCATTGGACAATGAATTGCCACACACAATACCCCCAAAAAGTAAATGTATGGGATTATTGGAAACAGATTTTTGGGTCCTTTCTTCTCTAATGGACTGGAGAAAGATATCTAGAATATTTAACGTTCGATTTGATACCCTCGCTAGCTGAATTGTATTCACATCCAGTAGATCCTGATATTCCCAACGATACTTTATGGTAACAACAGGATAGAGCACCAGCCCAATATACTCGCCCGGTTCGTGATTGAATATTTAGATAGTGTTTTCTCTGGTAGGTAGATTAGTAGACAGAGTCCGATAGAATGGTCTGCCAGATCCCCTAATTTGACCCCATTAGATTATTATCTGTGTATGTTAACAGACCCAATAATATTGATGACCTTAAAGACCGAATAAGACAGGAAATTAGATTGATAGAAGCTCAAGTAGTGCACAATGTTTTGCAAGATTTTGAAGACCGCTTAGGATATTGTCAGGATGTTACTGGTGATCAATTTCAACAATTTTTGATATTTTTGATTAATGAAATGTGATCAAAATTTTCCGTAGAATTCTACTAAAGTTAACTGTCATAACTTGGTTTTGGGTCAGCCTGTATACATGAAATTGTAATGAAAAAAATTAAAATTCAATTAATTAAAATTAAAAATCGACGGGTCCGAGAGCTTTTTCGAGAAAAAATGCCAAAATCACATTTGGCATTTTCGAAGCTTTCTTTCTCACGTCCGAATAGAGACTCGGAATGAAAACACATTATATATATATATATATATATATATATATATATATATATATATATATATATATATATATATATATTTATATATATATATATTTAATATATATATATATATTTATATATGTATATATATATTTATATATATATATATATATATATATATATATATATATATATATATATATATATATATATATATATATATATATATATATATATATATATATATATATATATATATATATATATATATATATATATATATATATATATATATATATATATATATATATATATATATATATATATATATATATATATATATATATATATATATATATATATATATATATATATATATATATATATATATATATATATATATATATATATATATATATATATATATATATATATATATATATATATATATATATATATATATATATATATATATATATATATATATATATATATATATATATATATATATATATATATATATATATATATATATATATATATATATATATATATATATATATATATATATATATATATATATATATATATATATATATATATATATATATATATATATATATATATATATATATATATATATATATATATATATATATATATATATATATATATATATATATATATATATATATATATATATATATATATATATATATATATATATATATATATATATATATATATATATATATATATATATATATATATATATATATATATATATATATATATATATATATATATATATATATATATATATATATATATATATATATATATATATATATATATATATATATATATATATATATATATATATATATATATATATATATATATATATATATTTGTATATATATTGTGATGGAATCCAAGTTGCAAAAGTAGGCCATATCATTGAACTATAATTAAGGCAATAACTTATTGCAACAATGTCCAACACAGCTTTTCGATTGTTGTAAATAAGGAGTAATAGTTTATATAATCATCAAATTATTATTTATTTTATTAATTAGGTTAGTCTAAGTAGTTTTATACCATTGTAGTTAGATTTAGAAAAGAGCAGAATAAAGTGTTACACAGTAAGGAGTATATATATATATATACGCTGATTATTTTCTTAAGCATGCAAAAGTAGGCCATATCATTGAACATATTCGAACCAGAACAAGAAGATATTACATGGCGATCCTGCAGCCTATGTGCTTAAGTTAACAGTTAAGTTAACAGCAAAAATATCGTTATGGTGCTTTAGAAGAAAAGAAAAACATGGGAAAAACACAGTCAAAAGAAGAAGTTATAATTGCCCAGGCAGGCAACAGTGGTGGTACGACTGCAGAGGGTAGCAACAGTAACTATTCTCTTTGGCAAGTTTGCGGAGTTGTAGCTATAATGATAGCAGTTACCTTAATTGTTTTATGGTGTTGCCGTCGCAGTAAAAAGGAATTGGAAAGAAAAATACGTCTAGAAATTAGAAGAAGCCAAGACTTATAAAGTAGAGAAAAAAAGAAGACACTGGCCGAACCAATCCGGTGGTCAGCAACGAGGGCACGTGCTAGTGTGGCAAAAGGCCGCTAGTGCGCAACGTTGGGATTGATAAAGCCCCTAGTATTGGTGAATATGGACAGTATGGACTTATCTTAGGCGACTATGGACAATGAACATACTTAAGTATTAACATAATTAGTAAGTCATAGTTTTAGCACTATACAATTTTATTGGATATTATTTATTGCCTTAAATTTATTGATAATTATTTTATTTAATGAGTGTAGTAGATTTAAGCGATTTGGATAAATTGAATAACATTATTTCATTATTTATCATAAATATAAAAAAGGAGTCATTAGAGCGTAGAGAATCTTTGGATAGGGTAAATAAATTAAGTAGCAACGTAGAAACATTAGAAAATAAATTTTTTCAGCTTAGAGATCAGTATAGTAAACAGGTGCATGACACCGATAAATTAGAACATTTTCAAAAATATGTATTAGAAATAAGAGAAAACATAGATAAAGCTAGATCTATTTTATCAGGTCGGTTAATTGCCATAAAAGATAAAAAAAAATTACAGCTCGCAGAGACTGATTTGGTTTTGGGCATTCATCCTAGTTCAACAATGAGTGAAAAATTTGATTTGCGAACCGCAGCTTCTTTGTTGCCATCTATGGATGGTACCGAAGAAACTACGAAAATGTTGATTGATGCTATTGAATTATATAACGACTTGCTTGACGACAACGGGAAAGTATTGCTAATCAAATATATATATATATATATATATATATATATATATATATATATATATATATATATATATATATATGCAGAAAAATTAAATGTGATATAGGGATAAACTGGTACGAATTCAAAATGACGTAACAAAATGGCCGTGTGTGTCTATGTAAAGGGAAGTATTGCAATCGTGAAAAAATCACTCTTCGCGATTCTTTCAGATCTGTCTGTTCGCGGAATTGCTAAAAAAACTACTTACCCGATTGATTTCAAATTTTAGTCAAAAATTAAGTCATATGGGAATGACCTGGTAGCATTTTGATAAGAATCCAATATGGGGAAACAAAATGGCGGCCTAGATAAATGTTAAAAAAAAATTACTAAAAGACTGCTTATCCAATTTACCTAAAACTTTGCTCAAAAATCAAGTATTAGGTAGTAATTAACTAGTAAAATTTTGGTAAGAATTCAAGATGGCGGCTTGAGAAGCCTACAAAAACTAGTAATTTGATTAATTTCAAATTTTGTGCAAGAATTAATTATTGTATGGAGATGAACTGGTAAAATGTTGATACGAATTTAAGATGGCGGAACAAAATGGCGACCGAATGAAATGTTTGTAATCGTGAAAAAATTTCAGATTGACTTAAAATTTTGGTCAAAAATTAAAGGTTATGTGGGGATGACCTGGTTAAATTCCAAAATGACGGAACAAAATGGCGGCTTAGTCAAATGTTAAAAAAATTATTACTAGAAACAAATTAACTAATTTATCTCAAATTTTGCACAAAAATGAATGAATCCACCTGTAATATTTTGATATGAATCCAACACAGCAAAACAATGGCGGTCTAATAAATAATTTAAAAAAATTAGTCGGAAAAATACTTAGTAGATTAATTTTAAATTTTGGGTATCCAATAAGTGTAATATAGAGATAAACTGGTAAAACTGTGGTACGAATTCAAGACCGAGAAACAAAATGGCGTCCAAATAAACTGTACAACAAATCAATGAAAAAAGTCGTTTTATATATATATATATATATATATATATATATATATATATATATATATATATATATATATATATATTTACGCAACATTTCGAAAAACGGTCGAACACCGCAAACTTCTTTATTTCTTTTGTATATAAAAATATTTTTTTCAATCATATAATGGAGTCCTAGGATGATGAAACAGACGGTAAAACACGTCAAATTTTTTCTGTTTTTGTATATAAATACATTTTTCCTTCATTATACAGGATTTTATATATTTGTATATAAAACATTTTTTTCACTATACAGACTAGTTCTAAGTAATGCAAGAGTCCCTTAAAAAGCAAATATTTTTTATCTCCACAATGCTTAACTTAAAAAAAAACGGTATGACAGAGCAATTATTTTTTTGCATACATAATCGTTTTTTATATATGGCTAATATGAGGGTGTGCAACAGCTCCCTAAAAACAGGATTTAAATTTTAAATAGTGTAAAACCCTTATTTTTTATTGAAAAAAAAAGCGGCAAGGCCTAATCAATTTATTATATTTATTGTATATAAACCTTTAAATACAAAAATGTTTAGGTTTTATCGGAATCGTTAGACTTTGCAAAAAAAATACAAACAAAAGAGGATCGGAAAATTAACAAAAAAGATCGTCACATTAAATGAAAAACCCTGTATAATATATATCCGTCAAATGTGTATCTTCTTGCTGGTTATAAATATACTGAGTCTGATACCTTTATTTCTCAATGTATTCCCATTCACTTCACTATGTAGTGGATCGTTCTCCGTCTTTCTCTTACACATTACCTTTTATGGCACGGGGGTTAGGGGGGATTCAAAACCACCCGTTGGTCAAGGGAAAGTTAAAAGAATTAATTATATAACTAGTTATGTTGCAGAAAATGTTTCAAGGTGAGGCACTTTTTTTTGAAGTCATAAGTTGGTAGCTGGTTGCTGTTTCTCTCCTTAGGTGTTTCGGAACTAGTGGCGAAAGCTCCATAGTGTAAAAATATGTGTTGGCAATTTCAAAACCCCTCAGCGCAATATGTTATCATTTAAATATTAAGGTTAGGGAAAAATGTTACTACTGAAAAAGAAACTAGAAGATATTCGGTAGAAAAGGAAAGATTTTCTTCAAAAGATATAGCAAAAGCCTTAATTTAAAATTTCCTTTCGAATTTTTCGGGTATTTTAATTTTGCTCAAGTAGAATGAGAAGAACAGGCATAAAGGAAAGTTGGTCAGGTAGGTTTTTTTAACATCTTCTTTAAATTGTTTGCTTTTATGAATTTGTTTGCTCGCACACAATTTTTATTTTCATCCTTATTTGGCTAAATAATAATTACACAGCCCTTAAAATGACAAAAATGATTAAAATACATTTAATATGTTATCATTTATTTACCAGAAATGTGTTGTTCATCGCTTCCAAATATCTCCAAGACAGCTTTAAATGAAGATAAATTTATGTTCGGGATAGTCTATCTTAATAATTATGAATTATAACAAAAACGCTCGCTTTCTACAGACATTAAATAAAGAATCCTCCTTCAAAATAATCAAAACATTCGGAAATGGAGCGTTTCAATAAATATCAGTAAAACTCAGATTCGCTGATGCTCTGGAATTTACACAAAAACATGGAACTTTTTTTTGTTTCTCATTAACGTATTTTGTATTATGTTGTTTTTGCACTGCCCGTCGTATCATTTATAGATTAAATTTTTGGATGTAATATACTAATAGTTATTTATAATTTACAAAGTGGCAATTAAATCTGGAAACCTAATTAGGTCGAAAAGATGAGATATTTTGAAAATATATGAAAGTGTTTTAAATATTTTTAGGAATAAATTAAAACTATGTTCAGTGGGGTCAATATTGCCTCATTTAAAACAGTATTTGTATAACCAGTTTTAACTTACGCCACTAGCATACGGTTCGTGCTACCAAACTGTACGCCATGAAAAAAGTTATTTTTAAACTGTACTTCTTCTATGAGTTTATTCAGTTATAGAATTAAAATTACAATTGCTTTCCATTTTTAGCCGCCTTCAAAAAAGGAGGAGATTCTCAATTGGACCTTATATATGTATTTTTTTATGTTTATACATCGATTACTCGGTGATACAGTATTCGGCTGAATAATATCCGGCTGCGCTAGTGGTTGGTGGAACATTTTAAATTTAAAATGTCGAGCAAAATCTGGAAATATTTTGTTACCGATGAAAGCAAAGCAATAAGCAAATAGTGCAATAAAAAAATAGTTCGTGGAATGGGAGAGAACGTAGCTACTACACTTTTATGTAATCATATTAAATATAAACCATTACATTTAACGCAAACAGAAATTGAAAAAGGTAGTAAGCAGAGAGGACATAAAGTATTGAAGCAGGTTTCGATATCAAGCCAATTTTCCAAAAAAATGGGATAAACAGTCGAATAAGCGAAATGATTGCTTAAGATAATCAGCCATTTACAGTGGTTCAAGATGAAGTTAGAATGCATTACATATTATAGTTAGTTTAATTTCCTATAATTCAGAATCAGATGCTAAATGTGTGTCACTTACGACATCTAATGTCCGCTAACCTAGTTATATTGGTCTATCTGCTCACTGGTTTAATACAAATTTTGAGAAAGTTTTCAGTGATAGGCATTCGGCTGTTTGAAAGAAGTCATTGAAAGGAAAATATAATCAATATGTGAATTGAGTTACTTTAAAAAACTGAAACACTTCTTAGTAATATACTTGTTGCTTCGTGATTCGGGAGCTAACGTTAAAAAAGGTGTTCGAATCATAAACTTAAATCATGAATTTTTTTTAATTCATTCATTACAGTTGGTTGTATTAGATTCTGTAAAATCTCAGAAGACTGTAATTGAGACAATTACTGCTGGCGGAAATATTGCAAACATTTACATCAATCATCACCTTCGATAGAAAAAGTAGAAAATTAACAAAAAGAGCTTAATAAATATGCCTGTTAGGAAAATTGTCCAGGATGTTTCATCCCGATAAGCACTTTCGTCAAATCAGTGGTTTGTTGTTGAACATTTGCTGAGTTTGATGAAGCCACTTGAAGAAATTTGCAAACATTTTAGTTCAGCAATGTCTGGAATTTCAGACGTTATTTCAACAATATTTTCATTAAATACCTTACTTCTAGAAATAAAAGGACGAATATTGTATATAATGCGAGAAACATTAAAAGATAATTTAAAGAATAGGTTTCCAGATATAGAACTAAATGTTAACTTTACTTTTGCCATCATTTTGTATCCAAGATACCAGTACAGTTCAACAGTACAACAAAGCTAACATAACATCTTAATTTATCAGAATAATAAAATCAGAAACGCAGACGGACATTGCAGCAGCATCCACTATTTCTATTGAGTCTATACTGTAAGCTCAGATTCCGATAAAGAACCACTTAATGGCCTTACGGAAAAAAAAACTTAATCGTTCATGTCCATCTGGGATATAGTAACAAGAGTTGCTTCTAATTCTTATTCTTCAGAACTACCAACGACGTATACGTCAAAGTTAAGAAATACTTAGAACTAGCATTAATTGAAAGAGAAGCCTGTTCCTATTCGTAGTGGACAAACATAACAAGAAAGGCTTTCCTATATTATCAAAATGGGTGTTAAGTATTTATCGGCCAGCAACCACCATATTCAATGAGCGACTTTTTTGGAGACGGGTAACGTTTTTAAAGAAAAACGGAACCGACTTCTCCAAAAAATGGTGCAATGTTAGTATATTAATATTAAACAACAGTAGTTTGATATATGGTATTATAACAATTATCTAAATTTCTACGCGTAATATTATTTATTTTTTAGTCATCGTTTTTTTTATTTGTCAGTTTGTGAGCATTTTTTTTGAGTTTGATCTATTTAAAACAAAGTATTATTAAAAGGAAAAGCACTTTTCTCGTTGGCATTTTAAGTCCCATTGATTTAGTAATTGAGAGTGCTGCACAATAGATAATCATGTGCAGATATTCTAAGGAGTCAACTTCTGGAATAACATCAGGTAATATTCGGCTGTTCGTGATATTAAGTAGTATTGTAAGTTTTTTGGAAGCCTTGAGCCTAGGCAAAGGTGGTCTACTTAGTGGATCTGTGCCACAATATTCCATTATTGCTTTTTTCATTTGGGTATCAAGGCTTTGGTACAGTTGATCACTTCCATTATTCTGGCTGTGCTTTTGTTGATCCTCACTATTATTTTTAGGTTGTCGTCCTGGTGTCTCGGCCATTGATGTGTCACTATTTATGGTGACATTTAAATTGTTCATTTCCAGTAAATAATTTTTAATGTCACTCTTGATGGCATTGAGTCGCGCTTCTGAGACTAACTTATTTCTGGGGGTCACTTGTATATTGATCCTGCTACACGCTGTTCAAATATTTGGAGCTATGGATATTCTCGGCAAAGTTCAGGTGTAATCGTTGCCGATATCCGATCATGTTATGTTCTAGATGTGTGACCTTGTAAAATAAACGCATTATAGTTTCGTTTATAGAGCTTGTCCATTTCATGCGTATTCTAAGTCGTCACGCTTGAATGAGCGCTGGCTGGAATTTGTC
>JAUTXW010003953.1:0-66173 GCA_030620095.1 Kuschelorhynchus macadamiae
CACAGTTTTCTTCTCACAAGAGAATTTTCTGAGCACAATGAAAATGTACATTCACTTAAACTCCTAATTTTAAAATATAATTTGTCAAAACGACTCTTTAAAGAGTAGATGCAAAAACATAAATCGAAGCCATAAAAAATATGGATATAAATTTACTTTAAACAAACCAAAACTCAGCCGTGACATCTATCACAACTGACATGTCAAATATCTCTAGGTTACATCATTTCGCGTCGTATATGGATCGGTACCTATCGGTTTTTTTGTGTGCACTTTTTTCTTTAAATCGAATTTTCACTCACTTTCTGAGTAGTTAGACGAAAATGTTATTAGAGCTATTTTGTGGCCAAATAAATGCTCCATCCGCGGGTCTGAAAATGATTTCGGTTGATATTTGCAGTAAGCGGAAAAAGGAGGTTAAAGTTGGAGTTTAAATTATCAACTTTAAAAAATTGCAGTTATTTAACCGTTAAAGTTTAAAACTTGAAATTTAGACACGGTCTACCTAAAAATATCTTATTTCGTAAAAAAATACCCTACCGGCTTAGATATATACTTTCCTTGAAATACAGGGTATTGTTAAAAAATGTACCTATTCTTGGGAACTTTGGTACAAACTTCACCTCGTTAGTGCAAAATAGTCCATTTTGTGTAGCTTTTTAAGCACTTTTAGGTGCCGTAATTAGCTTTCTGACCAGATGCCTACTTTTTTTCATAAAAAAGAAAAAGGAACTAAAAAAATTCATTTTTTAATTTTTTTTTGTCGAAAAATTTCATTTTTTCTCAAAAATTTTTGTTTTCTCGTCATTTTTTCGACAGAGATACATATAGGTTTTTGTTCTCGTAGATATTTCCTATGAAAAACGTCTCTTGGAACATTTCGATAGGAGTCACCCACTTTGAGATATAAGAGCCCCAAAATAACCTTTTTTCGAACGAAAAAATATTCATAAAATCGTCAAGCGAAATCGAAACCCAACCAAAAACAATAGGGTTCTGTAAGACTGGAAGAACCATCGTTCCAGAAAGTTTTGTCAGAAAAAAATTAAAATTGCGACGTCTACCGTGTAAATCAAAGTTGACTTTTTTGGTCAACTTTGCGGAACAATATCTTCGGTCAAAGGTGGCACAGAAAAATGTTTCAAATAAATCTCGAAATCCACGTCTCCTCTAAAATTACATATCAAATTCAATGTCCTATCTCTAATAGTTTCTGAGATATGTCCGCCGAAAGGTCGAAAAATACGGTTGTCTCAAATGACACGCTCCACACCAGGTTGTTGTACCTTGTGAGAGCCGTAGTAATAAAGCGGTCGTCTGTTAACAAGCTTTAAGCTGGAAAATAATACAAGCGGTAAATTATTCTACATCGTTAAATTCTCATATTTTAATTTTGCCAGTTTTCAGCATTGTCTTAGAAATGAATGAAAAATGTACGTTATTAGTTAAAGCCCCTGATTATTGTGTCCTAAATTGATAACTAAAACCGATAATATACACATTTTCTTTTTTTCAGTCCCTTCCTAAATAAATCAATTTGACATATCAGCTGCCGCTCTACGTTGGAGATTTTATACAGGCTGTTTGTACTATTTCAATTGAGTGGCTGTTGAATAATAATTTAATAAATTTGAACACGTATCGGAAATATCCACTGTGCCAGTAGGAAAACGTGGAACCATTCTGTCTATTGAATCAATGATCTACAAACACGCTGAAAATATTTTGATAAAAATCAAGCCAGGGAAACAAAATATTGATATGCGTTAAAAGTCGGTGCTTATTACGATTTTTCTCTTTTTGTTTTTCTATTATTCCGCTCTTTTCACCCCCCCTATTCGAATATTCTCATAAGAAAATGTATCTTCAGTTAAAATATTGAAAAGGAATAATTTAAAATACATGAAAATATATATTATAGGTAGGCACATTGATAAAGCGTAAAGAAAAATAATTGTTAGTATCAGTGGCGGCTATTCAGGTGAAGTAGGTGAAGTGCTACTTCACCAGGAAAAATAAACAAGCAAACATCTAACTATATTTATTATATATCTCTTAAAATTTAAGTTTTTACATTCATTTATTCACCTAATTGGCAAAAAATAAACTGTACATCTCGAATAAATATTTCACTTGACCGTTGGCGGCATGTCTTTTTAAAACTTTCAATCGAACTTAACAACTGTAACAGTGGCGCAAACCGCTTCGACTTTGCTGGTTGTGCTATGTTTAGTTTACGATTTTCCTACTACGTTGCCATGACAACGCGTACGCGATGACGTCGACCGCGTGGAAGATTAATGTTAACCAGCGCCATACAACGCTATCTGTGAATTGCTAACGCAGTACACTACACTCACGTGTCGTTCAGTTTGGGGTAGTTGTTTACTTTTATTTTCGCGGATTTCGCTGCAACAGGTTAGTTCCTTTGCAGTTTACTTGACTGTTTTGTGTTATATTTATTTATGGTGTTGTTACAACTTTATTTGGTGTCGGGTTTATTAATTTACATTATTGATGAATCCGATCACGGATGTGGTTTGCATTTTGTTGGAAACTCCATTGAATCGATGGATGGAACAAGGTCAGAGTTGTAATTGTCATCCTGGTTTTCGGCGTACAAATGGTTATGTAGTAGTCAAATATTTCAAAAATTGTTTTGATGGCCTTGTTTACTAGTTTTCAATAACTATTCAGTGTGGAATAAGGAAGGATTTGCAGGTATATTAAATATATGAAGGTCTTTACATAAACATCAAGACTCGGCGAAGCATTTAAAATGCGAATTAATGCTAAAATCATTTGTAAAAAATCAAGGCACTATAGCTGACACTTTAAAAGAAAATGCTAAACTATATAAAATGCATTTTAACGAAAACATCCGATTAAATAGACTATTTATGTGCTTGGTAATTGACGCAGTTTTGTACCTTGCAAAACAAGAGTTAGTCTTTCGCGGCCATGATGAGAGCAGCGAATCAATAAATAGGGGGAATTTTAAAAAGCTTTTAGGTTTATTAATATCGAGAAGTTCCCAAGAACTAAAAGATCATCACAAAAAAATTAAAAATGTTTTTACTGGTGACTCGAAAACTATTCAAAACGAAATAATTATTAATTGAATGCATTTCTGATTATTTAAATGATCATGTAAAAAATGAAATAATGAACACACAGTTTTTTTCTGTGGAAGTGGATGACACCACTGATATTACGCAAACCTCCCAGTGATCCATAATTTTAAAATACGTAAATTCAGAAGGTTCAGTAGTCGAGTGATTCTTAGGATTTTAGAATGCCAGCTCCGGTAGAACTTCGGAGAATGTATATTCTCTATTGGATCAAATTTTGGACCAATTTGACTTTAAACATAAATTAATAGGGCAATGTTACGATGGCGCAAGTGTGATGTCTGGCCATCTAAATGGCTTAAAAAAAAAAGAAAAAGCGCTGCAGGCTGTATTTGTCCTGATGCAGTAAAGTTTAAAAATATTTCTAAATGTCGAATTTTTTTTCAAGCCTTAGTGGTATTCCCTCATTTTTTCATCACTCAGCCAAACGAACGTATGCTCTTACATCTGCATTTACGAGGCGTATACCAACAATTACAGAAACTCGTTGGTCTTCAAATTCGAAATTAGTAAATGTGATTGTTCAAGTTGCGTTCTTCAAAAAAAAATCGTTTGACATTCATTTTTGCATATCCAATACAAAACGTTGTCGAGAGGCGCTCTATAAAAAAAGAAATGAAAATTTTTTTAATACCATGTTTGATAAAGCAAATTATTTTACAGAAATAAATCATTACAAACGTGAGCTTGCTAAGCTTTCAACTGAAGAAATTAGGGCTAAGTATAGAACCCTTTTTTATGAAATATTGGACCATATTTTAATGGAAATGACATTAAGCTTTCAAGACTCTGAAAAACTTATATTTTTAAGTTTGGCAGATTCTGCTAAATTTTCCGAATGTAGTTTAAATTTTCACACTGGCCCGTTTGAAAATTTGTAACAGTTATATGAGGAAATATTTTCAAAAAGTCAACGACTTAAAAATGAGCTTGCTCTTATTTTTGCCAATGACAGTAATTGGAATATATCGCTGCAAGAGCAAGTGAAAAAAATTAATGAAAATAAAGATATTTTAACCAAATCATATAGAGTGTTTTCCCTTATTTTGACAATACCGTCGACAAGTGCTTCAGTGGAAAGAAGTTTTTCTTGCCTCAAACGTGTAAAAACTTATTTAAGAAATACAATATCTCAAAAAAGACTTATTTCTCTGGGCAATATTTCAATTCAAAAGGAATGTCTGGAGGAGATTAGGGCAACTCATCCATTTTATGAGGATGTCATAAATAAATTTGCTGCTATGAAGGATAGGAGAATTGATTTAGTATACAAAATTTAGGTAAGTGGTAACAAATATTCTACCCCTTCCACATATAAAAAACATTGTGAAAAAAAAATTATTACGATATTTTCTTGCATCATTTGCACTTCACTTACTTTTTCACCCGCGAGCCGCCACTGGTTAGTATGTTTTTCTTGGTTTAAGTAGGTACTGTTTATTTTAAGGTTTAAAGCACGTCAATATTACATATATAATAATATAAATATAATATATTATGATAATATAAATGAAAATAAAAATAATCTGATGATCTGTGAAGTGGACCTTGTAATAATAAACATAAAGACAACTGCTACCATTAACCTATGCGACACTAATCCGACCTGTCACCAAAATATTCGTTCAGTAAGTTGTATGCATTTGAAATTAGAATTAAAACTTTGCGTTTGAAAAGGTTGCTATTGATGCTCCTAATTCTGTTTGTCAAGTGGTTAAAAATACGTATACTGGAATAATATGCTAATTTTTTAAATCATCTCACCAGCCGTTTTTGTGAAACAACAATTCTATTCACGCCCCACTTCCGATCGGCAAAGCCCAACATGAGAACTTATTACAAAGTAGACCAGTGCATAATATACCTGCAGCAGCACATCACGCGAAACATCGCATTGCAGTATACACAGGGCGCAGGAAGCCTTGCACAACCTACCTGAGATTTAGCCAATCTGTTTATTTCAGGAGAAATTATGATCAAGCACCATTCTTAGGAACTCATCAGTACCTGATAGTTGCATCCCATCAAAATGAGGCCGCTGCTCCTTATTCTTCATTAAAACATTTTAACTTTGTTTTGCACACCAAGTTGCCGTCATATCCTAAACAATTGTCCTCCAGGCTCAATTAACTGCTAACCGGTATCTTCGGCCAGGGTTTATGGATGTATCGTCTGCATAGACACCTAGCCGGCTTTTAGAAATATGGACGGGAAGGTCGTTTACAACCAATATAAAGATTAGGATAGAGCCCTGGGCTACATAAGTTATTCGGATTGCTTATTATTTACACTCACAAACAGTCTCGTTTCTGAGAAAAATTATATGACCTAATTAAGTACACAAAACATAGTAGCATTAATAAACTCCGCAGTGGTAGATTCATCACAAAGATTGCTGCCTAAGTGTTCGTCAAATTAAGTTTGGCATTTGGTCATCGTCAACTAGATAAACAACAGGCAACTCATTCCTTTTCTTACGTCTTCTATTCACTTCACGCCATAGGACATAAATTAATACTCCAACTATTTACTGCACTGGATAAGGAAATCTAGATTCAAAAACCTATATGATATAACGCATAGTTTAAAAATTACAAGCTCAACAGCTTCTATTTTTTTTTTGTTCGGTTAAAGTTTGAAGTACCTACTTGCTGATTTCATAGCATGAGCTAATAATATAATTTTTATGATCCATTTCCAATTCGTTAATAATTAGTTGATTGAAAGCGTTGTTATTATTGTATAATTTTTCTAGTGCCGCCTCAAATTACACCCCTTCCAATTGCAATTCATTGGCAACTAGACAATAACACACTAGAGATCTTTCCAGAAGTCGCTGTGACGTCAGCGGGCAAAAGAGCCTCAATACTCTCGGTTGAGTCAGTATCTCATGCTCATGCTGGTACTTATACGTGTTTGGCTATGAACCAAGCTGGAAAAGCGGATTATAGTGCTAAACTAAGCGTGAACGGTTTGGAACTGTCATAAAATAATAGTATCTTTTGGAACGTAGATATTTGCTATTTTGTTTCGAATTGATGACCCCATTAAATATCCTTAACAAAAGAACTTATAATTTAACTTAATAGTGATTGAACTGATTTTCAAGATTTGTTCTAAATATTAACAGCCGAGTAAAAATAGAACAATTTATATTTTTGTTTATGAAAAAATATAAAAAAACAAGTGGCTTAACCCTAGGAGGAGGAGCCTGGGGGAAGGGGAAAGGAGCACAAAATAAAAACACAGAAATTTATTGAACCAAAGATCTGAATTTTTTCTCCCTAAGTAGCTTTCAAAGTTTTATATATTAGTAAGTTTTTTTTAAATTTTATTTATAACAACAGTAGAATAAACGTTTTTCGAAAAATTAAAACGTGTATCCTATTTTGGTCTTGCGCCTTCATACTTTTTAGTGAAAGAAACCAAATTTATTTTTATTAGAATAGCCAATATAGCCAAAATCACTGTTGAGTATCAGAAGAGAATCTACCAAGTTTTCGACTAAAATCTCAAACTTAATGTTCATCACTTAGTTACATGTACTAAATATTTAAAAAAATCTTTAGATGAACTCTCTTTCTTGTCCCGTATCAAAAGGATTTTTTTTTCAAAGTTATTCCTTTATATTTTTACTTACAGTACCTCCAAGAGTTACTCCGTTTTATTTTGAGGATAATCCATTACATGAAATGGCGTATGTACAAGTTACTTGTTTAGTGGCGGAGGGAGATCTACCAATTCGTATTCAATGGAAATTGAATAATCATTATATCGACAACTATGCAGAAATTACAGTTATTAAAATGGGAAAAAGAAGTTCTATCTTAACTATCGAATCCGTGTCACATTCAATATCTGGAAACTACACTTGCGAAGCGAAAAATGCTGCGGGAGAATCTACATATACAACTGAGCTTCAAGTTAATGGTTATTTAATATTATTCTTACTACTATTACCTATTTAGCGTTATATATATATCAACCGTAAAACAACTGCTGTCTTAATTAAGTTTCCTTTTCTTTCATGGTAATCCGTCAGAGTCAATAATAAATTATGTTATATTAAATTCATTATATACTTTTTAAAATACTTTATCCCTAGACTTTTTTTATATGGTTCTGTGCGAGAAGAAGATATTTAATAGCGTTCTGGTGATAATTTTGCAGAAAGTACTACTGGAAAAGGGGATCTTTTATTTTATTTCTGAATCGATTTTACAGTATATGACATGAATCTCTCTTATGGAACAGGTATTCTGCAAAAATATATTTCGTCCAGTATGTACTTTAAGTTCACCGTTACCACAAACAAAAGTATTGACTTGTGCACGACGTATCCTTTTACTTGGATTGTCAGTACAATTCTTACATAGCCCTATCAATTTGAATCTCTTTTTAACTCGGGCGATATGTTGACTGGTTTTTGTGTCATTGGTGAGGGTACTCTTAGAGTCCTTTTAAGAAGCAAATTTCGTACGTAACAGCAAGAGGGTGACTCAATTAAGTATCGATAGTGCTAAAAATTTTCATAGTGGAGAACATATTTGCGCGGCAGAAAATAAGACTGGAGATGCCAAACATTCCGCTTTTCTGTGTGTTAACGCTATATAATAATAATTTTAGTTGTAGTTCCATAACTTCATTATCATTCTGCGCTATCTTCGCTTCTCGTTTTATTATGTTTGCCTTCAAAACCACCATATGAGTTTTCTTATGGTGACCTGTCCACAAGAATTGCATGGTTTTCAAATGAGCAACAAATAAATTAATATAATAAATGTTACTTAAATATGTGTATACATGTGGTTCATATCAGTGAAATGTATAACTTCTTAATTCACTGTTTTTGAAGTACCTACATTAAATATGCAAATCATGGTAATTAAAATTGGATCATTAGAAAAAAAATACGGTCTGATAAAAAGTTTGCATGTGTTAAAGTATTTTTTATATATTTTGGCAAACACTTCTATGGAGTATCCAGCTAATATTAAAATAATATTGATGTTTTCTTTATAGTGTTACCTCACGTCGTGCCATTTAGTTTCGGAGAATCCCCAATTCATACTGGCCGTACAACACAAGTCACCTGCTTAGTGTCCGAAGGAGATACGCCCTTAAATATTATTTGGCGTTTTAATCAAAACCCCATTGATATCAGAAATAGTATAAGTACAATGAAAATCGGTGCTAAAGCGAGCTTGCTTCTAATTGATGCTGTAAATGAGGAAAATGCGGGAAATTTTACCTGCCGAGTTTCAAATCTGGCCGGATCGGTAGAATATACCGCTTCTTTAGACGTCTACGGTGATTGTATTTCTGACATTGCATCATTACCAACTTATGTGGCTAATATCTAAAATAAACAAATATATCGTGCTTTTTTCAATAAGGATGTCATTAAGCTTACATTATGAAGTTATTTGTAATTATAAATAAATTCTGATAATCTTAATACAGCACACGTTTCTACTTTTGCACTGGGTGTTAATAAATTATTAATGAAATTTACTTATTGATTAACTCTCAGCAATTTTTCCGAACCCATTTCCTATAAACCTATCCTTTTGCTGAGAAATAGGGTATCCTGTTATCCATCCTCCCGGCACTTTTTATTTCATTTTTGTTTTACTTCGACTATCGCATGCTTTTTTATGTTGTCCCGGTTTTTATAGTTTTATTAGTTTTCCATCCAACTTTACTAAAATTTTGAACGTGATTAATGTAGATTATTATTTTTTACTGCCGTATACCATAAATTTATTGATTTAAATTTTAGTAAAGTCAGGAACTCTCACACTTCTTACAGAAAATGGTTTTTGGTGATTTTTTCTATTTTTTTTAAAATAATTATGGTTATAATCTAATTCTATTACTAGTATTTAAGACAGGATGTTAAACTTTGGCCATATCCCATATAAAATAGATTAGGAAAGGAGAATGGCACAAAATAAGCTTTTACGATATATTTACCATATAGTACGTCCCAAATATGAACATAGATATGGAAATTCTTTGTTCTTAATATACAGGTTGTTATATAAAAAGCATATCTCGACTATATCTCTGAAACAAACCGCTTTTGGACCATGTTTATATAAAACTTTTTTCTTATTTTTGGAACATACGTTAAATCTGTTGAATGAAACTATTTTGGTGTCATTCTGCTTTCTCTATATGTCTTCTATGTCTTAAAAACTAGTCATAGGGTTAGATTATGTCCATGAGAACTTTAAATCGGGACATCGATGTGCTCTATATCAAAAAATTTTGAAAATTCACCGAGTCATTTCTATAATAAATGTGATAGATCCTTTTGTCAGATCATTAAGTTTTATTGCATGGTATTAAGGGAATAAACTCTGAAGGCAATTATATATATATATATATATATATATATATATATATATATATATATATATATATATATATATATATATATATATATATATATATATATATATATGGAAAATTGGAGAAATAGTAAACATTATCTCTTTGGTTCTGTAGTTTTACAGAATTGCAAGAATTTCCAAACATGTCAAATCAGATATCTAGGAATATTATTAATTTAAAGAAGGTATAGTTATTCTAGAATGTTAAATGTTTAGACTTTAATAAACATTTTTATTATTAGTTAGTTCATATACAGCTATTTGGTATAGTTTTTTTTTTGATACAAAACACATTTTATGATTCTTAATATTACCTAGATAGATACGTGATCATAAATATTTCTAATTGTCTTCAGCTAGAAGAAGCAACGCCTATGTTTTGTGATTATACAGGGCATTTCGAAAACGTGAGGAGATTCCTCCCCCAAAAATAAAAGAAAATCTATATCAACATGGGTCCGATCTCGCTTCGTTTCTGAAATACAGGATATTAAAGATTTTTTATTTTTTTGGTTTATTCCATATTTCTTCAAAACGACTGTAGCAATGAAATTTTGAAGAGGAAAGTTATCACCAAGGGCGTGCGTCTCGGCTGTGGCTTTAATAATATTCTAAAAAAAAACGTGTGCCACTGACTACTTTATTTTTTGTTAGTATAGTTATGTAGGCTGTTTAGTGCCTATTAAAATTTACCTGTTATATTTTGTCGTTTTCAATCTCTTTCATGCGGAAACTGCAATTAATAAAAATCCAAAGGCTTTAAGTCAGTGGATCTTGGTGGCCATGCTATTGGACCACCACGGCCAATCCATCGATGTCTAAATATACGAGAAGTACTCCCTCAAGGTTATATGTACAGAAGATGTGGAAAGATTTCTTATTTTGTTAGAAATGACTCTGGTACTTGTAGTAGGGTTACGTTCCACTGCATTAAGAACTGCCTCCTCAACCCACACAGTTCGTCGGTATCTTCTGCGTCCAGAATTCGATTTTAAAGGTTTTAAGGTGCCCATTTCTCTTAAACGTCTGCAGATATGTTCAAAAATAGCTAAAACATATGGGTTAATTTACCCAAGATATAATTGACATAAGGCGTTTTAAAGAAACGTAATATTTAATAAACGCAAAAATCAGTGTAATGTGAAAAAGTTAAACTTAAACTAAAAACGCAATAAACTACTGCATACTTAAATCTAAGAACGGAAACACGAAGCTAGTTATTTGCTAAACTTAAAAGTTAAAGTTTTAGAACTAAGAACCCAACAAAACACTCAAATCTAAGAACGGAAACACGAAATTAGTTATTTGCTAAACAAAAAAATCGCAATCAACAGTATCAATTTGTTACCTTTGACAACTAAATGACAATAACTCAATCTGATTTTTTTTATTCAACCCAGGTCATAGCATATTTGATTTTTTCGGATTAATACCAAGCTTGGCTTAATAGAGGTTAATTAAATTGCATTTTTGTCATAAAAGAGATCGAAATCGATAAAATATCAAAAGGCACTAAACAGCCTATATAACTATGTTAGCAAAAGATAATAAAGTCATATATTTTTTTTGAAGCTGTCCAAGCATTTTTTGTCAGTGAAATATGTGCGAGTTTAAATAACTTTCCCCCTCCAAATTTCATTCGAAACCAAAAAAGTAAAAAAATCTTTAACACATCAGAAACAAAGCGAGATCGGATACATATTGATATGGACTTTTAGATTTATTTTTGGGTGGGGATTCGCATGTTTTTGAAAAACCCTGCATATAATTGCGAAGCTTTTTTGGATAGTATTAATTTTTAACAAAAATCTTAAGTATAGAGATTTTTAAAGCTAAAAGTTGGTTTACTTATTCTAAAAAAATTTCTAATTATTTCAATTGAATTGTTAATTCTTTTAATGTAAATATCAGTTGCTTCTTTCCAGCTATACCTAAGAGCTCTTTTGTTATAGAAATTAAGTATATCTACTAAAGTACTAAAATGAACGATAATTAAGAACGAAAAAGTATAGTATTTTTTTATATTTTATTGGGGAAGAAATACATACCTTAAAATTTCGCTTTACACACTTGGTGATGATCATTTAATATATATATATTATATATATATATATATATATATATATATATATATATATATATATATATATATATATATATATATATACATTTATTCATTAAAACGCGTTTTACATATATAAATTCTACAGAGCTCTTGGGTTAAGTTTTTTATTCCATAGTTAATTATTTGCATGCCAACGCAAATTTTTATTTTATGAGAGTGTGTAATCTTTAATGGGAATTTCACTTTTAGTACCTCCAAGATGGATTTTAGAGCCCACTGATAAAGCATTTGCTCAGGGGTCTGATGCAGCCGTAGAATGTAAAGCCGATGGTTTTCCCAAGCCTGTCGTAACATGGAAAAGAGCGACTGGTAAGGATATAGATATGCCCGTTTCGTGCGTTAAATATGTAGTTAGAAACATAATATATTTCTCGATTCTCGTTTTGTGTAAACCTACATAAGATATATTAGATTTTGCATTTAATAATCATTATGGAACTACAAAAGTTTACTTGGTAGTTTATTTAGTTAGTTTGTGTCGCTTTTGACTTACCTTAATAATTGTCGTACTAGTTAAACTAACTAACCCAAATGAAAACTTTAGTGGTACAGAATATAAATAAAAAAGCAGATAAAAATAATATTACGTATTCAAATATCAGTAATTATTAGAATTAGACAAACACTCACCTTCAAAACATGATTGATTCTACGGTATTTGTTGTTGACTTCCAGTTTAACAAATGTAATGAACCTAAAGTAGACAACGTAGTTCAGTTTTATTTTTTTATATTATATTGAAGTGTTGAAGTTCTTTACTATGTTTTGTGCCACACCTTATTATTATTTATATTTTAGGATATATTTTAATTTGTCTGACAAATTTTGAGAGTAAGGTAATGCTATAAATTTCTTATCAGCCGCAGAATGTTGTTTATTTTGAGAATTTCTTTAACTTTTGTAATAATATTTGGACGAAATTCAGGCGATGTTAGTTGTAGCGCTCGATCAGTTAAACCTATAATGAAACCATATTTTTTATTATTTGGGTGGTGCTAATGAAAATATAGGTAACGTGATGGCCAAGTTTTTTTGGTGCACCACATGGTTTTTAAATTATTGTTTTAAAAATTCCTAATTAAAGAAGAAATAAACAGTAAACTGTAATTTGTTATGAAAACTATTTAAGGTTTTATGTATGTCATTGATTTTATCGTTTGGCACTGCTAGTATGTAATCATCACCATATCTATTAAAAGACAAAACCGGGACAGTAGATTCTTTAGGTACATTTTCCTCCAAATGTTCTTTACCAACTGAGCTACAATTGATGAAATGGTGGATCACATTTCACAGCCGTCCAGTGTTGTAGTAAGAATCTTTATATTGAAAGTAATTATTGCAGAGTATAATATATACAGCTTAAAGGTTAGATAAATATGGCATTTTAAAATACTCCATTTTTCTTTAATCATGTTATTCATTAGTGTGTTAGAGATGTTCGTATATGAAGATATTACATCTAAAAACATTGATTGATTTATAATTGTTTTGAATTTTTATGCTATCGATGAATTCTTTGAAACTGAAAGAGTCTTTGATATAATATTAATTTTTTCCAGTTGTGTTTGGCATGCATTTTGATAAGTATTTTGATAATTTATACATGGAACATTTGGCTTGTGTATTTTTGGCAAGCCATGCATTTTAGGAGCGACAGAATTGTGTATTTTTAGTTGTGTTTACTTGCTTAGTAGTGTTTTAATAAATGAATTTTTTTTTTGAATGATGTTTGTCATGTCACATTTAAGTTTTTGGTATGTTTGTTTTCAAGTAAGTCGTTCATTTTCTTATTGTAATCAGTCGTATTCATTACAACAGTTTTATTTCTTTTATAGGGCTTCATGTCCTACTTTAAAACAGTTTCAAAAAATAATCTTTATCACTTCAATATAATATAAAAAAAGAACACTGATAAATCAAGTGCGTTGTCTACTTTAGATTTATTAAATTTCTTCTCCTGAACATCTGTTAATAAACCGTTTGAAATACAAGGCACCATTTAAATTATCTTCAAAAAACAAACGTCCAATGAGACGATTCTCAATAATTCCCGCCCACACATACGTTAACTTTGAACTATGAACCTTTGCTTTTTTTTTTTCATGCCAGATATGCAAGTTATACAAATTTATTACTTCGTCTTGGGTAAACCTGCTTCGTTCGTGAACAAAACAATACTAGTTGAATTTGGATTTTGCCTATATCGTTTTATAAACCAGTTTGCGTAATTGACTCGTTCCAGGATAATATAGCGGGAGATATGACATGTACCTTTTGGATTTGTTAAGGATGTATGAGTTGTCGTCGAAGGGTCTCATGAACCACCTACTTTGTTGTATGAACTTGGACCGATAGCTTTCTTACAGTATTATTATTTCTAACTAAGGGTTCCTTCCTTTTCTTAGAGGCCCTTCTCCACCAAGATACGACAAAAAACTTCCTAAAATGGATTAGCAAAAGATTACTTAATTTTAGTATTTTTTATAAATTTCACTTGACTTTTTCCGTGTATCCCTTAAACTACGATCAATTTTTCTATAAGTTCTTCGGTGCGGTAAACGTCAAATTGGAAATGAAAGAAGAATAAATTCTTCTTGCCTCCATAGAACTGCCGAGTGCTTATCCATAAATTAGATGCATGTCATATTCGTTATGGGAATAATGCTTCATTATTTAATTCCCAGGTATTCAATCACTCAGACAATTTTAACAAGTGTTGTCGGTAATACATTGTTAAAGAAATAAAAACAATTAGTGTTTTATTGTAGTATTCTGAATTATTATTTCAATAATCTGTTACACAAAAACTTAATTTTTTTCGAAAACGGTTGATTTTATCGAAACAAATGTAGAGTAGCTTTTTTAAAGAGGAAGGTACAAATTAGTTTTCAGTTCTGAAAAATGACACCTGTCAAAATTTTGGCCTAACGAGTGTGGTGGCAAGACCGTTCCTGACTTCCTGCCTATGACAAATGAGGATTATTTTGGCTTTCCATATTTCCATACACACTCCCGAAGTACTGGACACAAAAAAATGTTATTTTTGCGTAGGAGTAAAAATGTCTAACTTTGCAAGATACGAAAAAAAGTCACTGTTGATAAAAGTTTTTGTTTCAAAAGTGTTGATTTGCGTAAAAAGCATACCTTGTTTATAATTTTCTCTCAAATGTACAAATAATAAATCTGTTTTGAAGTAAACCTCCAGCAGAAATACAACATTTAAAATTAAGAGTATCAGTTTTATCACATTACTTTTTAAAGTCCCAAATATTCTCAAACACATATTTGATCAGAGTACCTACTAGTTTATAAAATAATTATGACATTTAACGATGTACTTGTCAATGTGTTTATGTCATGAAATAATGTATCATTTAATGTAAAATAGTGCTTATCAAAATGCTATCTACTGAGCAAAGGATTTTTATAGTAAAGTGTTAGGTGGATGCTCAAGTATCATACCGCTACGTCATGGAACAAATGGGAGAAATTTGAAGGTGTTCTAAATACTCGGATGGCAATCTGCAACGTAATTGTTCCAAAGAACTAGTTCTGTTTTGGACCTTAAAAAGAAAGGAAACAAATATGACCATAACGATGCTGCCACAGTTTTAGTTCTTCAGTCTGTTATAGAAACTCCAGTGATTTTCCTTAGAAATCGTGCTAAACAGTTAGCAGTTGTGAATAAAAGTCATATTCAGACGATTTTATAAGAAAATAAAATATTTCCGTTCAAACCCCACTTTAATCATACGGTGGAAGAGGGAGATGAAGCGAAAATACTAGTTTTTTATTTGTGGGTTCGAAACAAAATTTTAAGTGAAAATATTGATTTTTATAAGTTTATTATTTTTTCTGATGAATGCATATTTTCTACTAATGTAACTGCAGCATCCCAACATGTCAGATACTGGTCTCCAGAAATCCCCCAAGAATAATGGCGCGAAGACAATATTAAACAAAAGTGAACGTGTGGTGCGCGATATCTGTCCATGACATGACACATGCAATAGAGTATCGTACTTAGAAATGCTGGATACATTTGTTCGCAATGAACTTGAAGATTTACCATTACATTTTCGCCAAAAGCAACAGGACATTGTGCTCGTGAAGTAACAGAATGGCTTAACCATAGATTTGGTACAAGATGGATTGGAAGAAACTGCCCAATTTTGTGGTTCCCAAGGAGCCCTGACTTAACCGAGGCCGACATGTCTCGATGGGGCCGTTTAAAACGAATTTTTATGCTGCTTCAATACCAAATAATATTGAAGTGCTAAAAAGCAGACTATCAATTCAATATCCCAGGAAGGAATCAGAAATTCCTTCAGATATCTAAGGAAGCTGTTAGAAAAATGTGTTGACTATGGCGGTGGAATTTTGATATTTTTATTTTACTTTTTAGTTTAATTCTTTTCAGCTTAGTAAAATGTTTGAATTATATAAAAATTGCACTTGAATAAGACGTGTTTTGAATTACAATCAATTAATTTTAATAAGAACTATTTTACATTAAATGATAATTATTTCATGAAATAAAGACATTGAAAGGACGTAAAGTGTAAGTTTCAATTGTTTTAGAAACTAGTAGGTACTCTGATTAAATGTGTGCTTGATAATATTTGGGACTTTAAAAATAATGTAAAAACATATTTAATAATTGTACTTTTAAGAGCAAATTATAAACGAGGTATACTTTCTACGCAAAACAACATTTTTGTATTTTTTATACCCCTGTATAAAAAATTAAATTTTTGATAACGCGAACCTTATTCATTTTTGAGGCAAAAACTTTTATCAAGAGCAATATTTTTTCGAATTTTGCAAAATAAGACATTTTTACTCTTACGCAAAATAAAATGTTAGTATTTTTTATGCCCCCTATATAAGAAATGAAATTTTTGATAACGCGAATCTTATTTATTTTTCAAGCAAAAACTTTTGTCAATAGTGACATTTTTTGGTATCTCTTAATTTTTAATCCATTTGTCCTCTTATAAAGTCCATCCGCGGTCATATTGTATATCTATATATATAGGAATTCTTTGGGACGACCGCTAAAGCAAAATGGAATTTGGCCAACTGTAGACACGTGTTTCTGACTTAGGGTCTTCATTAATAAATAGAACTACACCAGTCACCAAGAGGACCAAAACGGTCATCTGTGATTACCAAGAGAACATTCGAAATCTTCGCCTGTGGTTATCAAGAGAGGTCATCCCAAAAAAATCCCTTTTCTACTATATAATAGTTCTTGTCACGTTAATATTTTCCTACTTTCGGTTTAATTACTCTTGGGTTATGAGTTTCGGCGCAGGTGCCTATATGCTGCCCCTGTAGAATAATAGAGTATCAAGTCCGGCTAAGATTTCGGATCTTTTTTTGGTAACGACAAATGTCGGTTTTGCTCCTACTGGTGACTCTGGTGTGGTTTTGTGTATTATTTTGGCGCTAGTTGTACTTGCCTCTCAACTAGTTGACTGTACTGATAAATAACTTAAGTCACAAACACGTGTCTATAGTTGGCCAAATATCATTGTGCTTTAACGATCATCCCAAAAAAATCCCTTTTCTACTATATATTATGTCTTGCCGCGTTAATATTTTCCTACTTTCCATTTAATTACTCTTGGGTTATGAGTTTCACCACTAGGTGGTTATATGCTGCTGCGTGGTAATAGAGTATCAAGTCCGGCGAAGATTTGTTCTTTTGGTAAACACCAATGTCGGTTCTGCTCCTGCTGTTGACTTTGTTGTGATTTTGTGTATTAATTTTGGCGTTACTTATACTCGTCTCTCAACTAATTGAATGTACTGATGAAGACCTTAAGTCAGAAACACGTGTCTATAGTTGGCCAAATTTCATTGTGCTTTAGCGATCATCCCAACAAAACTCATTTTTTACTATATTGGGATCACCGCTAAAGCACAATGAAATTTGGCCAACTCTAAGATACGTGTTTCTGACTTAAGGTCTTCATCAGTACGGTTAACTAGTTAAAAGACGAGTATAACTAGCGCGGCAAAATTAATACAGAAACCCACATTAGAGTTACCAGCAGAAGCAAAATCGACATTTGTACTTACCATGAGAACATTGGCAGTCTTCGCCGGATTTGATACTCTAGTACTACGGGTCAGCATATAAAAAATAATTTTTTTTTGGGATGACCGCTAAAGCACGACGGAATTTGGCCAACTATAGACACGTGTTTCCGACTTAAAGTCTTCATCAATAGAGTCAAGTAGTTAGGAGACGAGTACAACTAGCGCCAAAATTAATACACAAAACCACACCAGAGTCACGAGCAGGAGCAAAACCGTCATTTGTGGTTACTAAGAGACCATCCAAAATCTTCACCGGATTTGATATTCTATTACCACGGAGCAGCATATAGCCACCTATGGCGAAACTCATAATTCGACAGTAATTAAATCGAAAGTAGGAAAATATTAAGGCGGCAAGAACTATTATATGGCAGAAAAAGTACTTTGTTAGGATAACCTCTCTGGTAACCACCGGCGAAGATTTCGGATGTTCTCTTGGTAATCATAAATGTCGGTTTTGTTCCTTTTATATATATATATATATATATATATATATATATATATATATATATATATATAAATATATAATTTAATAAAAATATGTACACTTAGGTATTATTTGCCAATCTGGTAACTTTTTTAATGGGTCCTTTAAATCTACCTAAAAGGTATCTCGGTGCAATGATATATTTCCTATAAAAAAAGTTAAAAACTTCTTTAACTCATGTCTCTCTGACCCACAAAAAAAACGGCACCTAAAATTTTTTAACAATTTTGATATAGCATAACTTTTTTATTTTATTGCAATGACTTTTTCGCTGACCGATGGACTAATTCATGAAGATTGCGCTGCATTTTGTCGTAATGAAATTTTTATTGCTTGAATGTTTACATACCAGGGTAAGTCAAAATGAGGTTTTTAGTCGTAAGTTTAAAACACCCTGTGAAAATACCTATTTAAATATGATTTACGATAAAGCTGGATGTGTTCCGAGCATTTTGCTTTTTAAATTATCTGTCTCTTGTTTCTTTTACGAGCTACGTATTTTTAAATGAAACGCTGCATTTTTCATTAACAATAAAAATAATCAAGTTAGCTAGTCGTTACTATTAGATTATTTTGACATTGACGTTGTCAACATTATATAATAAAATTGGTGTCAACCACTGCAGACGTGAGTAGAATTGTCGCTTTATAAGAAGATGGTCGTAATAAAAGTTATGTTGCTCGTACTTTACGAATTCCGCGATCAACGGTACGAGATACTTGGAATAGATATCTCGAGACGGGTAATTATACCAGAAGGCCAGGGTCCGGAAGGAAAAAAATCAAACACCTTACCTGACAGCCGTTTCATATTACAAAAATCAGGATCGAACTGCCAGTTCACTAAAACATAACCTACAGCAGGGAGGTGGAAAAAACGTTAGTGAAGTAACCATAAGAAGACGGTTAAAGGAAGCTGAGCTTAATTCCCGCAGACTTGCTGTAGGGCTTCAATTGCTTCCTCGCCATCGTCAAAATCGACCATATATTTATGAGAGGGATATAGCTTGTATGTCGTATAAAAATACTGAAACCATTTAACAGAAAAATGACTGGAGTTTGGCAAAGAGCGCAAGCGCAAGAACACAATGACATTTACAAACTTGATAAATTATTTTGCAATTGACAATCATCGATGAAATGTAATCAAAGCATTTTTCCTATTTCATATTGATGCTAAAATTCGGTAAAAGTGTTTAATGAGTCTGTTTGTTACGCAGAAATTCCGGAAGCGAAAGCTTGAATTAAAAAATGAGAGGTAGGTATTTATAAAACATTCATTGCAGTTTTTTTAATATTTATGTTTGAACCCCAAAGAAGAATTTAAGGGCAATGGCTACTCGTCTAAATTATATAAAAGCCTTGAGAACTAATTTAAAGTCTGGTTGGATATGTTTTCTTAGATGTATTACTAATTTATGTAATTTAGATGTATACACATATACTAATTTGTGTTTCATTTATGGGCTGAAAACTGTAAATTATATTGGAAATAAAAGTTTATTTAGGAATTTGTAATATATTTTTTTCAAAATATCTTTTAATGTTATTTATTTTATGCATGTTTATCGAGTAGCTACTCTGCAGTAGGAAGTAAGTTTTTTATCTATGATTTTTGAAAATCGCCTATTCTCCTTTGCTGACATTGCAGAGACAGGATACATTACAGGAAGCTGTCATTCCATTTGGTCCTTTCATAGGTGAATAGTTTATTTGCATGCAAGACAATGCCACACCACATGTTGCCATGCAGTAGTCAATAAGTTTTTAGATTAAGTTGGAATTCGGAGACTGGAATGGCCACCCTGCAGCCCAGATCTCAAACTGATTTAGCATTTTTGGGATGAATTAAAAAGACGCATTCATCACCGTCTCATCTATCCTTTTAACAGAGGGTTAGCATTAAATGAAGAATATGAAGCTATTCATTAAGAACATATTTTATCAATCTAAGTGATTCAATGCCTCGAAGATTGCAGTCAGTTTATTGTCATTGCGGCTAAAGGTGGACACGCCCGTTATTAACTTTTATTTTAATTTTTAACGCTTTAAGTATAATTTAAATTGAAAGTAGTGAAGTAAAAAAATGTTTTGCAGCGTTTTATTTAAAAATGCGAAGCTCGTAAAAGAACCGAGATAGACAGATGATTTAAAAAATAAAATACCTCAACACATCCAGGTCTATCGTAAATTATGTTGGAACAAGGTTCTGTGGCGTGTTATTTTCACAGTATGGGTATTTTAAACTTACGACTAAAAACATCATTTTGCCTTACCGTGGTATATAAACATTCAAGCAACCAAAATTTCAGCACGACAAACTGCAGCGCAATCTTAATGAATTGGTCTATCGGCCAGTGAAAGAATCATTGCAATAAAATTAAAAATAAAAAAGTTATGCCATACCAAATTTGTTAAGAAATTTTAGATGAATTTTCTTTGTCGGTAAATTTATTTTAATGGCGAAAATAGATATTTCCGTCTCACGTCTTAAATTTTAATAAAATAAATTTTTTAATGGTGTTTGTTTATTATTCATTGGAAGAAAATGGGATTTCTTTTACATCAAAATTTCAATCAAATAATTAACGAAGTAATAAATATCTGTAAGATATACAAACCACCATACACTTAATTTAATATTACTGATTAAGGTTAGGTGTTAATAATTTATTATTACTGGGCTCTAAAAGAACTGCTGGAAATGACCACCAGCAGCTAATATGCAGGCTTTTATTCTGTCAATTTCTAAGGTAATACAGATCTTGGATTGGTGTGGTACAAATTATCAGTGGCTCCAAATGTCTCCACAGAAAAAAGTCTCAATCAGTTCAAACCAGGTGTGTTGAAAACCAAGACTGATTCAGAACTTCTACTCGTTTTATCTATCGATTAGGATATGTCCCATTTTAAAATTGCCGCGCTTTTAAAGTAAATATTTCTAACCGTTTTACAAATATTTCGTTTGGATATTTAACGTGTTTATGGGAACTTGTTCTCTCGAAATCGTCCCCTAAAATGTCACAGACATTATAATATTAAGCAGTAATTTTATTCCGTTTTGACGTTCTTTTCAATGTTTTTAAGTGTGCTGTCTTTGAGTGTTTGTGTATAACTAATAAATACCAAAATAGGATATGAAATCTGAAAACTCCTTCTTATGACAGAAAAATAAAACTGATGAAGACCAGCCACAAATGGTCGAAACTCGAAAGTTGCTAAAAAAATAAACAAAACCCAAAACCATCATCAACAAAAATGAAATAAAATTTGTTTAATTTTATTCCTACCATCGATCCCAAATACCCAAGAAAAAGCTAAAATAGTGTATATATATATATATATATATATATATATATATATATATATATATATATATATATATTATTGGGTAATTCTATAACATACATTTTTTTTAAGTTATGTATTTGTTTTTAACGTTCATATTTCTTAAGAGGGAACTGCACGCAGTATTATGGATCATTTGCAAGCCTTCCGCCGCTGCAATATTATGTTAAAACTATAAGAGATATGTATTAGCTTCAATGTGATTTCAATAGGGAAATATGTATAGTTGGGCGCTAAATGCGATTTTTTATGAAAAAATCTAATCTAGAATTACAAAATAGAAGTAGATTTGTCCATTTTCAACCATTTTTCGACCACTTTTTGACGCAAATGCCGTCGCATCCTATTTCCACAAAATGGCTCTTTACCGCCTTGCATTGATCCTTTGTCTACGTAACTGCAAAATTTGAAATGGTGAATCGTACTCATGTCTTTGTATTTCTGCAACCCTTTTGAATCCATTTTTAAACGAAATGTAATTTAAATTGCCTATACATAACACATTTTTTTAGGTCGAACGTGCAGGAAGTTTTTTCTAATACGTAGGCACCTTTTCATCTTACTTTGAACTTGACTAGACCTTGTCGCTAGTTTTTCACTTTTTGCGTGCAGTTCTCCCTTAAGATATAAATACGTTTGTTTTACAGTGATCAGTCGTGTAGAAAAGAATAAAACCCACTAAACTGTAAACTAAGATAAGAAGGCTGTTATATGTCCCTTTTTCTGATTTAAACTGTATTTTTTTTCTAACTAGTCAGTAAATTGTTATTGTGTTATGATATGTCCTGATAAATATTAATTGTACTAAACTCAGACCTATTTTTCAGGTGTATCTCCAGGTGACTATAAAGATTTTAAACCTAATAATCCGGATGTGAGAGTTGAAGATGGTACTCTTATGATAAACAATATTCAAAAAACCAATGAAGGCTATTATTTGTGCGAAGCTGTTAACGGTATTGGTTCTGGTTTGTCTGCAGTTGTTTTAATTAGTGTTCAAGGTAATAAGTTCACAATTTAATAGTTAAGGAAATTATTAGACAATGTTCAAAAACATAAAATATATACGATAAGATGTGCTAATGTTAAGACTTAAATTTTCTTAAATATCGTTAGAAAAATAATAGAATTCGGTTTTATTGGCTATTGAGCTGAACAGAATTTGTACGTTTCCTCTGTTGATTTGACACTTCCTAAACTAATGTATAGCTACCCTATCGCAACTGAAAATATTGCTGGTTTATTTTGAGTTATTGGCAATTTGAAGGTTGTTCAAAAATCTTTCAATCCTAGGTGACTTTGAATTAGAAAAAGTATATGCAAAGGCCTTGAAAGAGTTCTCATCATATAGGTGTCTTTTATTACGCAGTTGTGTCAAAATTTAGCACTGGCACTAACTTTTGCTTCATTAAGTATGAAAGATGGCATATTGGAAAATAGTCACGTGACTCGCGTTACCTGTCAAAATGGACATGTATTAATGAAAAGTTGTTTGTTTTTTAGTTTTAAATATGTATACCGAATTTTGACCAGAAATTCCAATATTAAATTTTTATAGTTTTTTCCTGTTTTTCGAAAATTCTAAAAAGTAATAATTGTCTAAGTTGAGAAAACATATTTTATTTGAGTAACCTCATTAGTATAAAAACTATCACTTTCCGAGAAAAATAAAAAATCACTTAAACTACATTGTTTTTGGTAGTAAGTACAAAAAAATAAAGATATCAATGAACTGATTTAGGAGCATAATCGAAATTCTAATTATACTTAAGTTGTTCAGATCTTTTTTGTCGTTTATGGCATTGGAGTTTTTTTTGATTACTACCTTTTCGGGGGATTAAAGAGGCATAAGTACGATACTACTGCGACATCACACGAGAAATCGCAAAAACATACTTTCAATTTTGACGAGACTAAAATATTACGGTACGAACCAAACAAAAAGAAACGAGAGTTCCTCGAAATGGTAGCAATCCAAAAAAACACCAATGCCATAAACGACAAAAAAAGGTTTTAATAACGTAAGTAAAACCTAATTATCAGTTCTATAAAGACCGAAGTTAAAAATGTAACTGTTAACTATTGAAAATTGAAGAAACTGTATTCAGCATATTAAAAAAATTGAAAACTCGTATAGATGTATGTTTATAAATATAAATAGTTCAGAACCTATAAAAAAACTTATTATTAACAGCAAGAGTAGCAATAGCGAAATTGAACTAGGTAACAATAACTTATAATTAAAATTTAAAAAAATATATATAAAAAAATGTTTGTTACGCCACTGACTACGTTCACATTGCGGTTAAGTGAGGCCTATAGATTCAAATCCGGACAAATCCACATTTTGAGTATTGTCTTTAGGTCTAATATATAATTTATAGGCAGAAGTGGACATATCCCCATAAAAATCCATGTTAAAATTTCAAGTGAATTTCAAAACCGGGTATATCCACTGTTCAGTTGGTAACAAAACCGGATAAATCCCATTATAGAAAAAAATGGACAAATCCTGTGGGTCCTGATGCGGTATAATATTCATAATCGGACTAATCCTTACGTTCTAGTAAACATGTTTTATAGGCATATTTACTGATTTTATTATTCAGTAAGTTCAAAGATCTTTTTCTGTGAAGACGTGCTATCAAACTGTGTACCGCTAAACGTGAATGTTCCTGTCGAAACTCCACCTAGCATGAGTAGAAAACGGACTCATGTGTCAGTTAATTGGAAAACGAATATCGCAAAGCGTAAGAGGTAAGTTTTCTTTTATTTTCCATAGTTATAGTTTGATTTTTTGTTGCGCTGTCTATTAATGTTAACACGTATGCATATACACATACATATATTATCCTTAACATAAAGTAAAATTTTTCCTGTTAATACAAAACACTTTTATATATATTATTTTATTACTTTCAGGTATACGCCCAAGAAACCTCCAAACTTTCCTTAATGTGAACATACCAGTGGTGCTTATCAATGTTCTACGCTAAAAGTTGCGGACTAGGTTCCATGGTAAATTTTATGCTTCTAAAGAAAAGTGTATTCAGGATGCTTACTTGCTAAGATACTGTCGTATTAAAGATGTAAAAAGGCGCCGCCCGAAAGGCGATGAGGATAAAAAAACCTCATAATCTAAGTGTTCAGTATTTTGTCAAAAGAAAACTGACGAAACCGTTCCAGTTTGTCGTACTTCGTTTTTAATAATATTAAACCTAACTTTAATATTAGGTATTAGGAGTGATCAAACGATTTAAAAGTACTTCAGAGATCCCAAAAGAAAATCGTGGTGGCGATCGCACGAGCCAGAAAAATACATCAAAACTGCTAAACGTCATGAATTACATTAAAAAGTTTGCAGTTATTGAAAGTCACTATTGCAGAGGTAAAAGTTCAAGGCAATACTTACCTAGTGAATTGTCGATAAAAGAATGTGGCGATTCTACATCAAGGATAACCCTGAGTTACCAGTGAAAGAATGTTATTTTCGACGATTCTGCAATACAAAATTTAACCTCGGTTTTAATGCCCTACAAACCGTTGTTTGTTCAAGATGCTTGGAATTCAAGGAGAAACTCAAACATACAAAGGACGAAAGGCAAAAGCAAAATTTGGGAACTGAGCAGAGAATTCATAAGTTACGTGCGAATGCGTTCTTTGAAGCTCTTAGAGAGGAGAAGGACTAATATGGTGACAATATCATATGATTGCCAGAAAAATCTAACCCTCCCCAAAATTCCGGACCAACAAGCGTACTGTAAGCGTCAGCTTTATGTGTACAAAACTTTATACAGTGGTGGGGATCTCTAATTCTTCTCTAACTACTGGCAACGTATGTGCATACACCTGGATGGAATCAGATTGGTCAAAAGGGTCCAATGAAATAGCATCTGCTATATTTCATAGATTGCATCAGTTAAACTTGGAAGGGATCACTATTGCTCGGATGGATATGGGGGGCAAAATAAAAACATTACAGTTATTACTATGGCCGTTACTTGGATGGCCAGATGCGCTCCGAAGGAGCTTAAAACTATAGAATTGGTGTTTCCGGTCACAGGGCACTCCTACATTCCACCGGACCGAGTCGTCGCGAATATCGAAAAAAGATTTAGAAAGAAGGATACTATTATTCGTCCTGAAGAGTACTTTCATATATTTCAAGAGTCTGCCAGCGTATGTCAGCTTGGAAAGGATTGGTTAGTATATGATTGAAAAAGTGGAGGTACGGACTTCCACTTCTTCCTTACGTTTCAAAATTAACTCATGTAAAACGATAACAATTTCAAGAACATCAGGCAACAATATTTTGGTACAAGGGGAACCTTATTACAAACATTTCGTTAATGTTCCTAAAGGGATCTGTAAAAAAGGAAAATATTATCAAAATATGAATCCAATCGAAGTGGATCTACAGGTTAATACAATCAAGCCTAAAAAGTTAGCCAATGTTGATGAATTACTAAAGGGCCATTTTAACAGGGTCCAAATTGAATATTCTGATGAACCTGAAGAAACTCTCTGTGAAGAACAACAGGACGACAATAGATATATTTAAATTTTTTGGAATATTATACGTAGGTTAAAAACTTTTTTTTGTTATTCAGAAATAAACGTTTTAGATAAATTATTGGCGTCTTATTATATTTATATTTAAAAAACTACTAAAATTTAAACTTTTACTAGATTCAAAAATTGTTTGGTATAGTTCAAAACCGGACAAATCCATCACATTTTATTAAAAATCAAGGCTAATTTTGCAGATTAAAAAATGAAACTTTACAAATAGTTAGCTTATATACTACTGAAAGCATACTGAAATTATTGGGTATTCTCTTCACTCCGTTTGGAAATGACAGTTTTTCGCGGTTTTCTCGGTTTCACTTAAATTAGATCTGTCTGGTTTTGAATCTAGGCGCCTCAAGTAGCTCCGTATTTATCAATAAATTTAAGAAAAATATAATTACTTGTGAGAGCTCAAAGGGAATGTTTAATCGTTGGAAGTTCCTGTATCATAAAGCAAAGGTTAGTGAAAAACTTCAAAGAGTCTAATTTTTAGTTAAATCTTTGTCCAGAACAATGAAGAAAAAAGAACCTAAAAAATTTGCTCGTCGCGCTTGTGTTTTGGTGCTGCCATCTCGCATACATGTAGTAGAACACCGAAATTAAAACAGAACTCGAGTCTCTTCGAATAAGCCCGGGCCAAGATATTTCGAACTAGTACGAAAAGATGTCAGCACTGGAAGAGTAAAACCAAACACTGAAAACCACAATTTTGCAATCTGAGCGAAAGCTAGAAAAATTCATCTTGTATTTTATGGTATAGAGGGGCCACAACTGATCGTGAAGAGCCAGCTTTCGTCATCACTTTTAATTTTCTCCAAAAATTTCGTTCTCGAATTATTCTAAAAGTATTTTCTTATTCGTGGGTTAGGAGAAACTTTTAATAGTAGAATTTTCAAATTACTCACGTAAAACAGAGATAAACAAAAACATCTTTGTTTAAAATTCTGGAATATTTGTTTCGAACGATTATACCATAATAAAAAACAACTAGAGTTCGGAAACATTTGCAAAAATCAGAATGCCAAAGTTATTGGCTGCAAAAAATTAGTGAACGAAAACATCTAATCAAATCGCACGAGACTTGCGTAGTAATCCTTTGGAACGTGTTTCGACTCGACAGTCATCACAACGTTCCGCAACAGATACAGATGACTGGGCCTCTGGTTCTAATGATGATTTTAACAGCAACTAATGCGCGCGCTACTACACAAAACCTAGGGGAAGCAAAAGATAGACTATATTTTTGTTATTTATTATTTATTTAGTGTAACATACTAAGTGTTTTTATTATTTATTAATTGTTTAAAAATCGCCATATATATATATATATATATATATATATATATATATATATATATATATATGTGTGTGTGATTGTGTGTGAGTTTTTATTATTTATTAATTGTTTAAAAATCACTACACATTTTTTTTGTTCGTTTCCCTTTAACACGCTATTATGGGCCATTATGATATATTTCCATAAGCGAGACATGGCTTACCGATGAAATTTCATGAGACGCTGTAGCGATACCGGGATGTTCGTTGTGCAGATATGATAGAAAATCAGATTCAGAACTTACTTTAACCTAGAACACTTACCAATAATTACACCGTTATATAATAAAATTATTTTATTAGGAGATACAAATTTCAACCTTCTGGGTGACGGAACTAACATTTTAGCTCGATGCTTCGAATTGAATTATACGGTCTTATTCAGATTATTGAGGAACCTACTCCAATAACGCGAATGACTGAAACTCTTCTAGACATAATATGCACTAATATATCCGATTTAGTTATTGTCTCAAGCACAGTATATGCTGAGTCTCTTTCAGATCATTCAGCTGATTTATTGTAACCTTAAACTAATTACTACCAAGTGTAAGCAAAAGCTTGTAACTTTCCGTGGTTTTAAACATTTTGATGATGAGGCTTTCGAGCTGGATTTAGAACAAATGAATTGGGGTGATATATACTATATAAACAATGTAGATACAAAAATTGACTTAGCCTCCTATATACTGAATTTATTTAATTACCATGCACCTCAACAGACAGTCAGTAAATCTCCCGCTCTTTGTTAATGTTAGGGCTATTATTAAACAAAAAAATAAGACCTCCAAATATAAATCAGCAAAAAACGAAACACACTGGTTGGAATACAAGTCTCAAAACTGTGCAGAAAAAATAGAATATTATAATATCAACAGAAGTAACTTAAACGCGCATTTCAAGTTTAGGCCAACAGATTTTCAAAATGCAACAAAAGCAATACAGTCAATTTAGCCAAATGCAAGTGGGCATGACAAAATATCACTAACTATGATCAAACTTTCTACTCATAAAGTCCTGTATTATATCACACATGTGATTAACTGTTGCCTGATTATTTTCCGTCATCTTATTTTCAGGATGTTGCAGATCTACGTCCAATTAGTCTACTTTCGACGATATCTAAAATCTTAGAAAAAACAGTTTTTTGGCAAATGACGGATTATTTACGAGAAAGTAATATTCTACCAAAATATCAGAGTGGATTTAGAAAAATACCACTTCGGCCCTTTTTTATCTAACTGATAATATATTCCGAAGCCTTGACAAGGGAGTAGCGGTGGCTCTAGTTTTTTGGATTAGCACTGGATTTTACGAAGGCCTTCAATACAATAGATCATGATCTATTGTGTGCAAAAATTGCATTATTATGGTTTTGATCTAGAGGCAGTTAATTTCTTCAGAAACGATCTTTGTGAGCGCTCTCAAAGTGTCATGGTTGATCGACAAAAATCGGAAAGTCAAGAGGTAGTATCTGATGTGCCTCAGGGATCGATTTTATACAGGATTTAAACTGTTGTATTCGCTCCTACGCCGATGACATTCAAGTGTTTTTTTTTTCCATTTGACTATGAGTCTTGTATAGCAATTATAATATTATGATTTGGATGTTATAATTCAATATTCAAATAGCTATAATTTAAAACTCAACGCAGATAAAACCAGTGCAATAGTATATTGCTCGGAGTGTAGAAGAGATTTTGTAAAGATTAGCCTGAGCATAAAATTGAATAACGTCGTATTATCATATAAAGAAAAAAAATCAAGATCTTAGATGTCATACGGGATGAGAGGTTGAAATTCCACCAGCACATATCAAATGTAATAAGTCTCGCGTATTTTAAACTCAGGGTCCTATTTTCCAGTACCACAATTTTAAACTTTAAATTGCGCAAAAAACTGGCTGAACGCTTAGTGTTGCCGGTTTTCAATTATTGCAGTATCGTTTATTATCCCTTTCTTCTAGTAATCAGTTTATTTCACTCTTTTAGCTTTTTTCATATTCTCACGCAGCTCTGTAATAATAAATGTCTTTACTTCTTTTTTTTTTCATGTATTATTATCTATTATTACCAAATAATGTTTCTAATATTAGCAATATTAGTAGTTTATTATTAGTAGAATAGTTATAGTTAGTATAGTTAGTTAACAATTGGTACTAGTTACTTTTTTATATTTTTCGTTATATTAGGTTGTAAAATGTTTAATTTTAAGGATAGCATTAGGCTAAATTTCGCTATTTATATTTATTATATATTGTGTTTACATTGTAGGAACAATAATGTATAAATAAAATTGGATTTAAAAAAATAATAAAAAAATTGTAACAAATGTATGAGAGGACGCTCTATATTATTTTAATATTTTATTTTTGCAACTAATATATTGGGTATTATTTACATATAGCAATAAAATTCAACATTCTTAAATTTTAAACCAAACAATTTTACAATCAAGTATTGCGCGTCCATGTACGATATCTTGCCATTAAGTAGTCGCTCAATCTAGCTTAAAAACATCGCCTACTATGATCCAATTTTGCATATTTTGCTTAGCAACAGAGGTATCAAAAAATCATAAGAAAACCTTGTGCGAATCTAATTTTAACCTACCACACCGAATTTCAGCACCAAATTTGAATTTTGTCTTTTTTACAAAATTTGGATAATTATGGATCAGGCCCGGTACAGTTCGAGTTTTCATTTTTCCTGTTGTACCTAGAGCGGTGAATTTAACAAGATTGCCGAGTGAAACAAAATCTGACGTCTAGACTTGTCAGATTTTATAAACATTTAATCGCTGACCTTGTTTAAAACTTTATTATTGGTTATTAAGAAAATTGAGTTTTAAAGGAAAATCGAATAACACTCTTGGTGACAATAATCGAAATTTCCAAAAATTAGCATAATAATGTAACGTAAGACATATACTACGTAATTCTATTTGTCACGGATCTGCAGCTGTTATAAAACAATCTTTTTCATGAAACGGGCAATGCATTAAAAAAATTATTAAATAACACATCGAAGGAAGGTTAATGCACGATCAGAAATTAAATTTCCATGAAATCTAACAATTCTAAATGTCAGATTTTGTTTCAATGCCAATCTTGTTAATTGTAATGCTCTAGGTTAGACTGGAGAAATAAAAATTTCGAACTACATTGGGACTGATCCATGGTTATTCAAATTTGACAAAAAAAATAAATTAGAATTTAGTGTTAAATTTTACTATGGTAGATTAACATTAAATTCTGAACAAGTTTTGTTATGACTTTTTCTATATATATATATATATATATATATATATATATATATATATATAACTATATATAACTCTTATATAGTACAAAAAGATTTTTTGGGACCACCGCTAAAGCACATTGCAATTTGAAGCATCCGAAATCTTCGCTGAACTTGATACTCTATTACCACAGAGCACCATATAGCCACCTGTAGCGAAACTCATATCCTAAGTTTAGTTAATTCGAAAGTAGGAAAAGGGTGACCGCTAAGCATAATGAAATTTGGCCAACTATACACATGTTTGTGACTTAAGGTCTTTATCAGTAGAGTCAACTGCTTGAGAAAAGAGTATAACTAGCGCCAAAATTAATACACAAAACCACACCAGAGTCATCAGCAGAAGTAAAACTGACATTTGTAGTTACCAAGACAACATCGGAAATCTTCCCTGCACTTGATACTCTATTACAACGGAGCAGCATATAACTACCTGTGGCGAAACCCAGAGTAATTAATTCGAAAGTAGGAAAATATTAAAGAGGCAGGAATTATTATATAGCACACTAAGTATTTTTTTGGGATGACCACTAAGCGCAATGAAATTTGATCAACTATACAGACGTGTTTCTGACTTAAGGTCTTCATCAGTACAGTCAACTTGTTGCGGGAAGAGTACAACTAGCGCCAAAAATTAATACACAAAAATTTCATTGTGCTTAACGGTCATCCCAAAAAAATCCTTTTTCAACTATATCACAGTTCTTGCCGCTTTAATATTTTCCTACTTGTGAGTTAATTATTCTTGGTTTATGAGTTTCACCACAGGTGGTTATATGCTGCTCCGTGGTAACAGAGTATTAAGTCCGGCGAAGATGTTCTCTTGGTAACCACAAATGTCGGTATTGCTCCTGCTGGTGACCCTGGTATCTCTCTGATTAATTTTGGCGCTAGTTGTACTTTTCTCTCAACTAGTACTGATGAAGACCTTAACTCAGAAACACGTATCTATAGTTGGTCAAATTTAATTGTGCTTAGCGGTTATCCCAAAAAAATCCTTTTTCTACTATATAATAGTTCTTGCTACCTTAATATTTTCCTACTTTCGAACTAATTACTCTTGGGTTATGTGTTTAGCCACAGGTGGTTATATGCTGCTCCGTGGTAATAGAGGATCAAGTCCGAAAAAGATTTCAATTGTTCTCTTTGTAACCACAAACGTTTTGTGTATTAATATTGGCGCTAGTTGTACTCTTCTTTGAACTAGTTCACTGTACTGATGAAGACCTTAAATCAGAAATATATATAAAGAAAAAGGATTTTTTTTGGGATGACTGCTAAGCACAATGGAATTAGGCCAACAATAGACACGTGTTTCTGACTTAAGGTCTTGGAATTTGTGGTTACAAACAGAACAATCGAAATCTTTGTCGGACTTGATACTCTACTACCATGGAGCAGAATATAACCACCTGTGGCGAAACACATAACCCAAGAGTAATTAGTTCGAAAGTAGGAAAATATTAACGTGGCAAGAACTATTATATAGTAGAAAGGGGATTTTTTGGGATGACCGCTAAGCACAATTAAATTTGACCAACCATAGGCACGTGTTTCTGAGTTAAGGTTAAAGTTAAATAGAAGTAAGGAAATTGATTATTATAGAACTGCGTGAGAATATGAAAAAAGTTAGAAGAGTGAAATAAACTGATTACTAGAAAGTTTTGATTTGATGGTTCTCCGAAATCTTGCGAGCGGTAGGGATTTATATTGAGTACTTAAACAGTTAAGCAATTTAATTGAGTTGTAGGTAAACTAATGTTGAAACATGGCTGTTGTGTGGAGTGGCATCACAAAAACAGCGTTATTGCCTAGTAGACTAATTGGACATAGGTCTGCAACATCCTAAGAATTAGATATCTTTGGCAAATAATTCCTTCCAAGATGACGGAAAATAACCGGTTTTCATGCAACAGATAGTCACATGAGTGATATGATACAAGACTGTATGAATAGAAAGTTTAATCATAGTTAGTGATATTTTATTATGCCCACTTGCATTTGACTAAATTGACTGTGTTGCTTTTGTTGCATTTTAAAAATCTGTTGGCCTAAACTTGAAATGCGCGTTTAAGTTACTTCTGTTAATATTATAAAATTCTATTTTTTCTGCACAGTTTTGAGACTTCCTGAATACGCTTACAACAAAGTTATTTATAATATACGGTTTCAAGAGGTGTGGTGGCAACGAATTATTTTTGGTTGGGTGAATATTTAGAGATTTAAGTGCAGACCAAAGAACTTTCTAATTTTTTGTTCTTGGAAGTGCATTAAGTAGAAAAATTACGTAATCTCTTGTATTTCAATCAGTGAGTTTCGTTTTGGAGGCCTTATTTTTTTTACTTAATAATAGCCTAATCATTATGAGCTAAACAAGGAGAGGGAGGTTTACTGACTCTGACTGTCTTTTGAGGTGCATGGTAATTAAATAAATTTAGTATATGGGAGGCTAAAAAGTCAATTTTTGTATCTATATCGTTTATATAGTATATATCACCCCAAATCACTTGTTCTAAATCCCGCTCGAAACCATCGTCATCAAAATGTTTAAAATTACGGAAAGTTGCAAGCTTTTTCTTACACTTGGTAGTAATAAGGTTTCAATAAATCAGCTGAATTATCTGAAAGAAAGTCAGCATATCATATGCTTGAGACAATAACTAACGGATATATTAGTGCATATTATGTCTAGAAGAGTTTCAGTCAATCGCGTTATTCAAGTGAATTCCTCAATAACCTGAATAATACCGTATTATTCAATTTAAAGCATCGAGCTAAAATGTTAGTTCCGTTACCCAGAAGTTGGCATTTGTATCGCCCAATAAAATAATTTTGTTATATAACGGTGTAATTATTAGTAAGTATTCATCAAGCGACTCCACTGAAATGTAGAGAGTGCTGTCAGGGGGGTGACAGAGTACCCCAACTATAATATTATAACGATTTTTAAGATTTATTTAAACCCATATAGATTCCAGGTCCTTCATTTTACTGACTTGAAACCCCTTAACAGCATATGTATAACATTTTTTCACGTACCCACCAACGCCACTGCCACGGCGACGTTCGGAATCTGATTTTATATCATACCTGTAGAATGAGTATCCCGGTATCGCTACAGCGTCTGATGAAATTTCATCAGTAAGCCACGTCTCGCTTATGGCAAATATATCATAATCGCCCACCAGTGCTCGAAATTCAGCGAAACCATTGACCACCAAAGATCTTACATTTAAATATGCAATGCGTAGCTCTGATATGTCGCTCATATACAAAAACGTTAATATTAAAAACGTATTAAAAGGAAATGAAAAAAAAAAATATATATATATATATATATATATATATATATATATATATATATATATATATATATATATATATATATATATATATATATATATATATATATATATATATATATATATATATATATATATATATATATATATATATATATATATATATATATATATATATATATATATATATATATATATATATATATATATATATATATATATATATATATATATATATATATATATATATATATATATATATATATATATATATATATATATATATATATATATATATATATATATATATATATATATATATAATAAAAATATAGTCTGTCTTTTGCTTCCCCTATGTTCTGTGTAGTAGCGCGCACATTAGTTGCTGTTGAAATGATGATTAGAACTAGAGACAGTCTTCTGTATCTGTTGCGGAACGTTGTGATTATCGTCGAGTCGAAATACCTTCCAAAGGATTACTACGCAAGTCTCGCGCGATTTGATTAGATGTTTTCGTGTGCTGGTGGTATGCAACAAAATGGTCAGGTTTAAATTATTTAATATTATTTTAATAGTATATTTTGTCTTCTATCAATAATTTTTTGCAGCCAATAGCTTTGGCATTCTTGATTTTTTGCAAATGTTTCCGAACTCTAGAAGTTGTTTTTTATTATTGTATAATTGTTCGAAACAGTTGTACTCTTCTCTGAACTAGTTCACTGTACTGATGAAGACCTTAAGTCAGAAACACATGTCATTGTTGGCGAGATTCCATTGTGCTTAGCGGTCATCCCAAAAAAAGTATTAGTGACAGCGGAGCTTCTTTTTATACCCCCAGAATCCTGCCAATACGGTCTGTGGTACCGTTTACATATGGCAGGACTCCTTGTTGTTTTCCGGGTTCATGATCTTTGCTATTTGTTAAGGAACCCTGTTTATTAATGGCTTTATCTATAGCATGCTTTGTGTAACCGTTTTTCTTTAAAGCACTAGATATATATATTATATTAAGTTCATCATGTCTCATTTGTGTATTAGTTAATCGCACGGATCTAGATATGAGGGTATTGGCCCCGGCTAGAATTTGTGCTGGATGGTGGTGTGATCCAGCATTCAAATATGTGTCAGTATGTGTTGGTTTTCTATAAACGATGTATTCAATATGTCCATTGTCCCGTTTTGTAAGCAGAACGTCTAAAAATGGGAGATTCTTGTTTTCTTCTAACTCTAGCGTAAATTGTATTTTAGGATGTTTTGAATTTACGTGAGTTGGAAAGCTGTCAAGTTCTGCATTACCGATGATAAATATGAGGGGGGTGGGGGGTATAAAAGGAAGCTTCGCAGTCACTAACACTTTTAGTCTCCAAACAGAAAGCTTCGACAGTGCCAAATGCGATTTTGGCGAAACGGCAGCAAAATTGTTCTTTTCAGAACTAGAGTGATTTTCGGCCTATGAAAAAATCATCAACATCTTTCTAAAAATAATTGTATCAAAACAAATTTCCTGTCAAATATTTAACAAAGTTTAATAATACATAATTTCTAAAATATTTGTTTCTCGGTTACTAAGTGTAGTAATGACTAATTAGTCACAACTATGAAATGTTAATTATTATGCATTTAATGCAACTAGATCCATTCTGACAACTTCTGGTTATATTTTAAACGCTACACTAGAACTTGATTATATGAGTTATCATAAAACATTAAATACAAACATTTTTTGGTTTTATCGGAATCGTTAGAATCTACAAAAAAAAAACAAACAAAAGACGATCGAAAACTTAACAAATGAGCATAAACTTCGTTATTTTAAATGAGACACCTGATATAATACTCTTTGAATACATGGATCTCTTCTTGTTTAATATAAATATAGGTTTGATGTCTTTTTATTTATAAACAACCGACAAAATTGACAAAAGCCTGCAATAAGAAGCAAGGTGTAAGAGAGAGATGGAGGATATAGATTGCCTGTTTGGTAGAGTTTTTCTCAAATTACTCGAGTATATTTAAAAATAAAGGTATCAAAGGTATATTTATAACACTAGTCAACAAATACGAAAAAAAATTGCGACTGATGTTATGATGGCTGTACGGGAGAGTTTAAAGCATCCTGATTAGGAATTCAAAAACCAACCACGTATAGATTTTGAGTTATAGAATGCATCAGTTGTTTTTATATTATTCCAAAATGTTTATATAATTTAATGTATTCTTATATATAAGTTCAAACCAAGAAAAAAATCACGATATTCTAAGCATTGCAGGTTTTGTAAATGAATGAATGAAAATACACTTATAGTAAGTCTTTTGTATACAACTTTTTTGCAAGTAGTGACTTTCGTTTATATTCCTTATCGCTTGCTCTCATAAGAAACCAGCAATAATCCCCCGTCATTGCTGGATCCTATCTGCCTTGGTATTGCTCCGTTGTTAGTATATTTTCGTGAAACTTTTCTGCTTGCTCGTCACTAACCGCAACCAAATTTACGGGAAAAATGTAAATGGGAGTGCAAGAAGTGAATTTTAAGAGACATGCAACAATTGATTTTTCAGTAGTTTTCGAGTAGTTCTTCTAAAAGTTTTTCGTAGTTTTCTACTTTTTTCTTTCCTAAAAGCTCCGGTAAACAATTCTTTAAAAAGACCTCTACCTAGCTAATTCAACACCACTTAATTTTTTATCAAAAAATCAGAATTTAAAAATTTGTAGTCCAACAAATATTCCTTCCTTAAGCTTAGCATCACCTAGATTAGGAAAAAATTGTTTAAGGTATTTAAACGCATCTCCTTTTTTATCTAATGCTTTTACGAAATGTTTCATCAATTCCAGTTTAATGTGTAATGGAGGTAACAGAACTTTTTTAGGATTAACAAGAAATATTATTTATGTTAGCTTGGCCTGGAATGAATTGATCTGTTGAAGCCATTACTTGGTACTGGCGCTCTGTTGCTCTATTATCCCAAAGACAAAAAAAACAGCAATACTTGGTAAATCCACACTGAAGCCCTAGTAACAGTCTATGACTTTTAGGTCACCACATATCTGCCACTTAAACGTATCATAGTTTATTGCATTTATAATAAGTGACATACTTTCGGATGTTTCCTTCATGTCAATTGCATGCGCAAGAGGAATAAAGAGTCTTTGTTGCCATTATGGACCAAAATTGCTTTTAAACTTATTTTGGAAAAATCTATAAATAAACACCATTCGTCCGAGTTATATGCAGAGCCTAATTTTTCCATAACACTATTTGGATAGCTGCTGTTTACGGTTCCTGAATATTGTAACTTTGATTCCAGTGGCAACTCCATTGTTGTAATCTTGAACCTAATATTTCAGCATGCTCTTTGGACAAGTGGAAGTTCCAAATTAGATAATTTAATTTAACTTGTTCCATTAAATGGGGTAATTTTTTTTCACTTTCGGGAAAATGAGAACCATCCTTTTCTAATACATTATCGGGTTCTACCTTATCATCATATATTTCTAATTCTTTCCAATTTGCCGGGGCGCTGGATCCCGATTTTTTGTTTAATTCCAACAAATATTACTTTTTAAAATAATGTGATTAAAATACTTTGGTTACCTGTCCGATCGTCTTTTGTGTGTGTGTTTTTTTTTTGTAAATTCTAACCATTTCGATAAAATCCCAAAACTTTTGTATTTCGAGTTTTTTGATAACTCATATAATAAAGTCTCTAGGGTAGAGTTTAGAATATAACCAGATACTCTGTACACAATTATTTACATAGATATTCACCAAAGTAGGCACAACTACAATTTCAATCTGCCAAAGTGTTATTTGTTAGTTCTTAATACTAGATCATTTCAATTACGAGGAGAAACAAAAAATGCGTAAAGTTTGTTTTGAATTTAGAGACGTTTTCCATTGCGAAGGAATACCTTTAACATTTACAAATGCTATAAATCATCAAATAAAATTAACTAATATATGTTTAAAAGTACTAGGAAGTAAAAGTTTGTTAATTAAAGGCAGGGAAAATAAGTTGTGCTTTAATAAACCTATTTTTAGAAGCGTATGGACGATTTTTTTTCTGGGTTGGAAATTATTTAAAAAAAATTAATTTTCGTGTTTTTAAATACCTATAATTTAAGCAAACATAGAAAATCGAATTCTAAACTTATTTTTCTTACACCTAAGATGTTTTCATATCTCATTACTAAACTGTACTGTACGTTCTCCAGTTTTTAAATTTGTTTTTAACTTTCTTCCGCCATCTTGTATGACAAATGACCTACGTCAAAATCAATTTATTGGTACACAGACACTGTATACAGACTGAGAAATATAGCAACAATTTCTAAGACAAAGTTTTTTAGAATTACAATATTTTTAAATTTCAAATCACTTTTATAGATAGGTACAACATTTTATCTAAAGTAAATTTAGGTTTTATTTACCTCAAAAGTAATAAATGCGTTTGTGTTACACAATTCAATTCTGTATATCTAAGGTGTTAGAAATTGTTGCTATGTTTTTCTGTATTTCTAAATTTTAACCATATTTTGATTGTCATGATATTATTCTAAAATAAGCTCAAACCTCTGTTATTTGCTGAAACTTCTATAGCTGATTTATTTGTCATTTATGACACTGAAATGACAGAGATCAAAGCTATAATAAAAAACATAAAAAACAAAACTTCTTCAGGAATTGATGGAATATCAGTTAGAATTTTTGAATATTTACCAGACAATTGTCTGAGAGCTCTTGTTCGTTCCATTAATGCTTTCTTTTTCCTTTAACCGATATATAAAGGAGGTGATCTATGTGAGCCAGGATACTTTCGTCCCATCTCCCTTCTGCGAACCCTATCCAAGATAGTTGAAAAACTTGTAAAGGAGAGAATGCTAAACTTCCTTAATCGTCACATTGTCTTACAACAGTCGCAATTTGGGTTTCAAAATAATAAAAACACAACTGATGCTGTATTTGATTTCTTAGAGCGCCTATATCTGGGGTCAATGAGGGCGACCTAGCTGCAGCAGTCTTCTGCGACTTTTCAAAGGCGTTTGATTGTGTAAGTCATGTGATTCTGCTCGGCAAACTGCCTTTTTATGGTTTTAGGGGAATGGTGCTTGAGTGGTTTTCATCCTATTTAAAATGCAGGAAACAACTACTGAGAAGTCGGGATGGGATGTCTGAGGTGATGAATATCAGGCAAGGAGTCCCGCAAGGTTCAGTATTGGGCCCCTTATTGTTTCTCCTCTATATTAACGATCTGGCTACTTTTGACATCAGGCCAATTTACTTTTTTTGTAGATGATACTTCTTGGGTAGGTAAAGAGGTAGATGGTTTAATGGCCAGTGTGTCTGCTGACATTCGCAGGATTCAGTCTTGGTGTGAGGCTAATTCTCTTGGTTTCAAAATATTAACAAGACCAATATAATAACTTTTAAATTTGACGTAGATCAGACACACATACAAATTGCTAATAAAAACTGTACCAAGTTCTTGGGTGTCTGGACTGATGACAAGCTAAAATTTAGTGACCAAATTCTGGCACTTAATGCCAAGTTGGCATCTGGTTGCTATGCAGTCCGCATAGTGTCGAATGAGCTGGGAAGTGACATGGCTAGACATGTTTACTTCAGTTTGGTGAAAACCTATTTGAGATATGGTATTCCGTTCTTGGGATTTTTCTCTCAATATCGGTTTAATTTAGTTTTTATCTTCCAAAAGAGGGCAGTTCGTTATATATGTTAGGCCAAGTTTAGAGATCATTGCAGGCCTATGTTTTATCAACAAAAAATCCTTACCTTGCCTTGCTTATTGATGCTGGAAATTGCATCCATATATTTATTCACAAGCGATTTAGGGGAATACAAATGGGTCATCAGTATGAAACAAGAAACTCTGATAATATACCCTTACCTATTCCTAAGTCAGCGCTCATCAGAAGTTCATTTTTCTTTGAGGGGCTTAAGATATATAATCACCTTCCACTAGGTATAAAAACAATAACAAGAATTAAATTGTTTAGAAATTCTTTAAAACATATTTTAATAGAAAAATCATTTTACAGTTTGCAGGAATTTTATGACAACCACTTGTGATTGTCCAATTTATTGTTATATTAGTAATTTTAGCCGTTTTATTTTGAGCTGCCCAATTTGTTAGTACATTACTGTAATTTTAACCGTTTACGTAATATTGTTTTTTTAGCATTATGTAATTACTGTAAAGTCTTTTTGTTCAGTCTATATGCTTAGTTTAAGCTATCATCTTATTTGTACGACTTTTTAAGATTATGGAAGCTGTTTTCAAGGGTTTATTCTTTATATAATAAAGCGATTTTTTGACTTTCACTTTGAAACAATTAAAAATACTTTGATTTTTTTTTAGCCCCACCACAATTTGAAGTTAAATTTCGTAACCAAACATCTAGGCGTGGCGATCCAGCAGTACTTCAGTGTGAAGCCAAAGGCGAAAAGCCCATTGGTATCTTGTGGAACATCAACAACAAACGTCTTGAGCCTAAAGGGGATAACAGATATACTATTCGCGAAGAAATATTGCCTAATGGTTTGTGAACTATTTTTGTATAGAACATCTTACTCTTTTTCTAATTAAGGAAAAACATAATATATATTATTTATTGAGATTAATCATACCGATTTGGAATTTATAATAATAAGTATACTTAAAAGTCCTAAAAAATGTAATATTTTATTGAGTAATTTTATTAGTATTTAAACATTTTATTTACCTACAGTTTTTTTAAGGAGGTTTGATACTTAACACCGAAATTAACTCGTTCCAATTTTTAAATTATGCTGCTCGACTTTCTATTAGCCAACAATGGTTAGACATGCGCGTCCGATAAACTGGTACAAAGTTAACTATGACCCTGTGATACCGTTTCTAGATTTGTAGTCTTATTTTTACTTCTCATTTATGCTAATACATGCCATTGCTTATTTAGCGGCAAACAATCGCAACTTATACTGTAAATGAAACAGATAAAAATGGCAATAGTGTTTAGAATTTGGACATATAAATACTAAACATATTTTAAAGATTTTTTTCGAAGCATTTTCCACTTGAAAAAAGCACCTGCAAAATCCAATTGGGTGTGTTTATAGTTATCGAAGGAGCTTTTGAAAAACCACTGTCAATTTTTTTTCGACCCAGCTAACAGGAATCTTCCGGCAACTGTAAGAGACTAAATATTTAACATGCTATCAATATTATCTTTACAAATTAGTACAAAAATATTGCTAATTCACTCAGACAGCGTTATTACTTCAGGAAGCATGAAGCACCAGCAGATGCTTCCCAAACAAGCAGAGTTTTTGTTTGTTGGATTAGAAGACACTTGCCATACTGATTCCGACAATGCTAAAAATAAATTGATGTACGATGTTAATAGCTGAAAATGCTTCTAGGGAGATCCTAATATAACTCAGCGAAGAGACGGCAATGGCCTATCTGACAATGTCGATTTGTAGCAAGAATTCTAATAGGACACTGGCTATTGAGTAAAGACGTCTACTGCCGGACTTGATCCAACTTTATCACTCAAATAAATCTTGTTTAACCCACCTATGTGACATTTTTAAACGTAAAAATATTTATGTAACCTACCAAATTAGTTCCTTTGAAACTCCCCGTAAACTAACAAATAGCCAAACCTCAGTGACGTCATTTTTACGTACAATGTAATATTTTGAAATTCTCTGCGTGCACTTGCGTTATCATTCTGCAAATTTGAAGCGCAAGAATGCCCAAATCGAGTCTGACCAAACTCCTCGTGATGTTATTTCAACGTACACTTTAACTCTACAATATTTTTAAATTATAAATTCCGTTTAACTCGTTCAGATATTCCCTTGTCATAAAAGCAAATATTCCCTTGACAAACTGTGGTTCTTGGCTTTAGACCGTGTCAAATTGGAATTACTTTCCGACGTTTCGCCTGCGATTGCATTTTTAGGGATCTTCACTGCAAGATCAAAACACCATTCAGAGCTCATTAGCTCCGATAAGCAGAGTTCAGGTATTTATACCCGTCCTGTGCCCACCGACGCGTGACTCACTGTGATAATTGGTTTCCACACATGATGTAGAACGTAGCCCCTGTCTCTATTAAAATTTTCAGGGTGCTTGATAATTTCAATAGATTCTTTAATTTTTCGTTTATAATAAGCCGAGGCTGATGGAAGAACCTTGATATCTTTTACATTAATCATGAGTTCATCTGTTGAATGGGCGACAACGGATTGAACAATTGGTTTCTTACTTATACATCTTTCATGTTACTTAAGTCTAGTAGACGCAGACCGTCCAGTTTCACCTATATACACTTTACCGCAGGAACAATGAAAGCTTCTGATAGCAAAGGAAATACGTCTTGGTGTCCTTAAGCATTGCACAATCTTTTTGTGTATATTAAAGATTGAGCTGGTTTAGGTCTGGAATTATTATAATACCTTACCGAACGCCTAATATAATATATGCAGTGCAATATCGGTTTCATCTTAAAGCTTCTGTCAGTTTTTCTGTTTTGTCCGGAATTGAATTTGTATCACATATTGACAAAGCTCTAAAGAGTAATGAATTGATGACCGATTGTTTCTGAGAGGGATGAGGTGAGAACTAAAATTTAAATATCTATTCATATGTGTCGATTTCCTGTAAACAGTAAGATCTTGGGTACCGTTCTCTTTCTTTTATACTAACACATCAAGGAAGGGGATGGCATTATCTCAATTTCAATAGTGAATTTTATATTAGATGTTGTTGGTTTAGATGATCTAAAAATATAGTTAAATTTTCTTCTCCATTATTCTGACGATGAAATATTCGCGGGCTACATTCGAAAATCCGGGATAACTTGAAAACCGTGTTCTCTATCGAAAAATGACGCCATATTATAAAAGTACCATCTACATATCTAAACCAACATTTAGGTTGTAAAGGAGCAGATCTTAAAGCAATTTTCTTGAAACCTCCATAAAGATATTCGTTATCACAGGAGATAGCGGAGATCACATGGTGACACCTGAGTTTGGCCCATAAAAGGCCATTAAAAAATTAAGTATGTGGACATTAAGCATTTTCTTGTCAATTCAATTAAGACTGGAAATTAAATCGTCAACGGGCACATTTATATACAGGGATTCAACATCAAAACTGACTAAAATATCACCGGAATCTAAAATAAAACCTTCAAGCTTTTCTACGAAATTATGTCCTTTAGAGAGAACCGATTCCTCTACTTTTGTTAATGAAGTATCAGAGTTTCGAACTTCTTCTGTTGTCTTGCTGTCAGTTGCTGGTAAATCCTTTCTGCTCACTGGAAGGTGATTTCGTCCAATGGTAATAAATGCATTGATTTCAAGCGTCGAAGCTAATTTTAGGTGTACCTGTAGAAGTTTACGAGTGAAGTGTAAAAGATACCAAGCTTCTTGCTTCAGTGTCGGGTTATTATAAACAAAAAATTGTAGGATCTATTGAAATTATCAAGCACCATGAGAATTTCAATAGAGACGCGGGCTGCGAGTTACATCATGTGTGGAAACCAATCATCACAGTGAGTCACGCGTCAGTGGACAGGTCGGGTATAAATACTTGAACTCTGCTCTTCGGAGCTCATTCAGTATTTTGATCTTCTGCAGTGAAGATCCCTAAAGATGTCTCGTGCAATTGCAGGCGATACGTCGGAAAGTAATTCCAATTTGACACGGTCTAAAGCCAAGAACCATGATTTCTCAATTGAGTCCAGCAGTGAAATCTTTTGTACTATGCAACTATTCACTCTCCGACATTGATTTACATCAACCTAAGAATGCGCATTTTAAACGTATTCAAAAGTAAATGTATACAACACAAAAACTTCAACCAATCAAAACATATAATTGCTGTCACCATCAATCAGTTATTAAGCGCACAAAAGACGACCGGATCGAACCACCCGCCGCGCCGCGCCGATTCGCTCTCATATCGGCTCTCGCTGCAGAGCTTCGACCGTTAAGTAATTAACTTGAATTATTTATTATCTCTTGTTCATGTCAAAAGGACGAATTTTTAAAATTTTTACAGATTGATTTATTGAATGCAGGTTTTCGGTTAGTTGTAAATGTAAAACAGGCCACAGCCCGTTTGTAACCAATCACAGGTGCGGTTGTTTGAGAAGCATAATATAAAAACATGAATTGTATACGCGTTCTTTAGTTGTTGAAACATAGTTCACTGAGAAACTAGAACTTGTGCTTTTACGTGTTGTTGTCTGTGAGTTGCGTGATTTGTGATTTAACAAATTTCTTCTAAAAGCTGTAAGTAAAATTATTTAATAAGTTGTTAATGGATCTTAAGTAATTGTTTTCTTTAAATGGTTGGACAATATATGTTTAAATAATTCTAAAACTCAGTGATAATATATAAAAGTAGCAAACGTATATATACCCTCTAAAAATTAAAATTTATTTTAAAATTGATTAGTTTCCAGAATTCAAGCGATTTAAAAATTATGTTTAACTTTTTTCATAATCAGAAGATGAATCTAAACAAATTTAATTGTTTAAAACAAAATTTTAATTTTTTAAAATTTTGAGCTTAGTAGACGAATTAAGCATCATGTTTTACCTGGGTATATCATTAGTATGTATATTCATAAATATGTTCCGCAGATGCTTTTTGGTATCGTTAGTATATGTTTTAAATTTCAATGGAATACAACAGATCTCAGCAGATCTTCCAAACTTTTATTTTTTTAGCGATCTTCTAATTTATCCATGTTTTTATTCAATTTCTTATTTATATTAATCAACAAATGAGTTGCATATTATATTTTTATACATTTTATACAACATATATTGATAAATTATGCTTTTCACGAATATCTTTTTAGCTACATTAAATCAAGTCTTAACTCGTTATTGTATATGATATTTTCTGAATTTCTTTTAAAATTTATGCAACGTGGGTTCTTAAAAGCAGAAAATTATGCGACAACCAATATATTTGACTATTGAAAATCATTTTACCTATTCCAAAACAAGTTGTAACTCGTCTATAAATGTGATTCATTCAGTGAATTTCATAATAGTATTTTTAAACTCTAGTGGTGTTGTATAGAGTGTTTTCTTGATTTACTCCCCATGTTACAAACTGTTCAATAGCTGTACAATGATAGAACATTTTCACCTGTGAATATTGTCACCGCTCATTCACCAAAAAAGATCATTTAAAACGTAATGGGGACTGTCGTACAACGGTCCGTATTTACGATCAGTGTGGTAGGATCTATAAGTCCGAGGGAGCCCTTCAACGTCACCTGAAGGAAAAACACCCGGCTCTCAAACGAAAACCCTAGGGTTAGGATTGACCAATAAATGGTAAGAAATTTTCCTAATATTTTCAAATAGTTATTCTACCCTTTTTTTGAATGTATCCAACAACTGCGGGGAGTAGGAGGAGGCGATTTAGATCATTAAGACGTCGTTTAAAATTCGAATTGCGACATACCGGCTTCCTTCAAACCAAGTCCCCACCAGCGTGAAGAGATTTGCCCAGAACCTCGAAAACAACGTCATTAAGCTGGTGGGGGATAATTGAGCAAGAGTGGGATATCTTAAAGTCGGTGTGAAGCTATTCAGACGCTTCCTCCTGCAATAAGAGATAACAGAGGTCAAGTCATTCAACACGAAGTTCCAGCTGGTGAAAGCAGGGACAGATCGGGAGGAGTTGTTTAGACAGTTCGCCGCTATCTTGGAGAGGAAAGCGTTGGAGTTCCAGGAGAAATATAGTAGTATGTTTTTTTCCTCTTTCATAAATATAATAATATATATTTTAATATTTTAGTTGTGAAATCTTTAGTCCTCTTTACTAATATTGTTCTCTGTTGTTACAGGATGGACAATTCAGCAACTTTATTTGAATTTAAGTATTAATAGAATCAACCCTCTAAAAGCATCATATCTACCACTACCGAAAGGGATTAAAGCGATCTGTATTAAACATTAAAAACAACGATGAGAAATATTTCATGTGGGCAATTTTAGCTCACCTGCTTCCACTCAATTGAAAACAACATTCAGAGGGAAGCGCGAACTATCTGCCTCCCCAATTAAACTTAAAGATGTCTATAAGTTTGAGCGACTCAATATTTCTGTCAATGTTTATGGGTTGGGCAAGGACATGGTGTTTAAAAATGGCAAAAATAAAATTTAAGTCGTTGGTCCCTTATACTTTACAGGATCTCGAAAAGAGAGACATGTCAATTTGTTATTAATCAGTGATGATTGTGGTAATAGTCATTACTGCTTAATAAAAAAGTAAAGAAGCAAAGTACTGGTTGTTTGGGGTATTTTAGTTCTAAAGAAAAACTAGACGCTCTTCAGCAGCATGATTGTTGTCACGTTTTAGCTAAACTTCCTACTACTACCGGTTTTTGAAAGATATTGTGCCAATGTCTCCTCTAAGTAATGAACAGAAGTGGGAGTTTCTTAATGCAACTATCTGCCATGTTTGCGAGAAACAATTTAAATTGGGAGATGAAAGAGTAAGGGATCACTGTCACAAAACAGGAAACTTTCATGATGCAGCTCACTCAAATGCAACCTTAACTTTAAAACTCCTAACTTTATCGTCTTTTTACAACATGTCAAATTTTGATTCCCACCTTTTCATCAAAGATCTCGCTCTTGAAGAGGAGGAATTGGATGCTATTCCCCAAAATAAGGAAAAGTATCAAACATTTTTTGGTTTATCAAACATATTTTGGTGAAGAACTTTCAAAACAAGGAAAGTGAACTGAAACATGTATTTTTAAAGCTCCGCTTTCTCGAGAGTTTTGGATTTACGGCGTCAAGTTTAGAAAAATTAAAGCAAAATTTAAAAAATAAAATAAAGTTTTCTATAACCAGCTTAGAAAAAAAGCCATTAAGCGAGAAGATTTCAAGCGTGCGCAGATTGTGTGGGATTTGTTTAAATGTGACACTTTAGGTCAATATTCCGATATTTATTTAAAATCCGACGTATTAATTTTAGCAGATGTTTTTGAGAATTTCAGAGACGTGTGCCTAGCAACATATAGTCTAGATCGATGTCAGTATTTTATACTTCCGGGGTTGGCGTTTGACACCGCACATAAGTATACATCAAATTAGAGCTACTGACTGACTACTTACCTAATTACCATGCTTCCAAAGCTTCCTCTTACATAATGTACCTGGATGCCACCAATTTATATGGCTTAGACATGTTACAATATCTACCAACAGGTAATTTTAGCTGGCTTTCTACAGATGAGATTAAAAATTTTGATTATATGAGCATTAGTAAAGATTAAAACACTGGGTATGTTTTAGAAGTCGATACCCAGAAGATTTACATGATATACACAATGAGCTACCTTTTTACTCAGAATCCATTGTCCCGAAAGATTCAAAAGTACAAATTTCAAAATTAATACCTAATTTTAATAAAAAGGGAAAACATAATATCCACATTCAAAATCTTCAACAGGCATTAAATCATTGACCGAAATTTACAAAAATACACCGCATTCTTTCTTTTAACCATTCACCCTGGTGCATATATTGACAATTGAAAACGTGGAGAAAGACACCGACTCAATTATCCGGTAAAAACATATATTTTAGGAAAAGTGAAAGATGAATATGCCTGAAAGATCGCGTATGGGTTCTATGAACCCGGCGTGAAAGCATATTGCATAAATGTAGACGGGGAGATATCAGAGAAAGCCAAAGGTATACCTGACTATGTTACCAAAAAAGAACTTAGCAGGTACAAATATTCATCGAAAGATGAATACTTATCGTTCATTTTTTCATGATATGTACGTCGAACTTAAACAATAAGGTAGCTCTGTCATACGTGGACGATAAGCGTTATCTTATATTCGGTTCCGAGTACACCCTTGATTGGGGTCATACGGATATTGTGTTGCATGAGGCATCGTTGAGAATTCAATAAGCTAAGATTGACCCATCTATAGCCTGCTTTGTTTCTTGCTCCTTCAGCTGTGCATATATGATTTTTAGAGGGTTTTAGTTACCAGTATTTATTTAGTAAATTATTTATTTATTTATATTATTATATATATAATAATATTCTCTTATGATGTAGGGTTACAAATTAATTAAGTTATATAACTGAATCATATGCTTTAAAATTAAGAGCAGAGTATCTTCTGTCCAGATAACACAATCATTAATGTAAAATTTTGCATCACAGCAACAGTCGTTGACTATATCCATGAATTCTAGAAAGGTATATATATACCCTATCATGAGAAATTTTTATAGATGAGTCATATACTTTTAAAATAACTTTCTTCCCATAATATTTCACCTTTATAATATCGCCAATATTATATATTCTATGAATTGATGTATGCTTGGTTCTTTTTCCTTCTTACCTAAAGTTAAACAGATTTGCTACTCTTGAGCTTGGTGTAAATAAATCGTCCCATTTTGAATTCATACTAAGTTTTTTAAAATTAGCAAACAACTTCTTTTTCCTCTCTTAAAGTTCCAAACATGTTCTTAAACTTTTTGTCTTTAGTACTATGAGAGGGTTATTTCTTATATCACACAATTCAAATGCATATATTGTATGCGTCTTCGTTGAAAACATGCTAGGACTTGTAGATTTTATTACACAGGTTTCTTGTTAGCCATTGTGCTGGTCACGGCAATCGAAGACGGAGGAGTTTACACTGCTCTATAGTTTAAAAGGTGGGAATACTTGATTGCTAAATCAGTTCAACAGTTGGTTCATGTCTGAAACGAGTTATTTTCTTTTAAGTTGCGATGTCTGCAAATAGTCAGCAAAATATGTTTTCCATGTCTTTGACGTTGGAATATTCTTCAACATCGGAGTATTCTTCAGATGAGTGTGATATTTTAAGTTATAATAATGATGTTAATTCTATCTATATGAAGAGAAAATAAGCCTTGAAAACCGTTTGAAAAATGAAACTGACTTTGTCAGACATAATCTACCGATTCAGTTGTTTACAGGAATCAATGCTGCTCAAGATTTTATACCTGCTATGATACTGGCATATATGGTACCCCAAATAAGTGATATAGTCGTCTTCTCTTTCCGAACTCGACTATATCTATATGAAGCCTCGAATGATCGATCAGGGGGATCTGTGTGAAAATATTATAAACCTAACAAATTTTACCATGAGTAGTATTACTTGTCATAATTCTCAGTTACTTAAGGTTGAAAGAACTGGATGTGTGCTTTATTTACACAGTGAGAGTAAACCTTGGGTCTGATAATAAGATGGATGTAATAAAATGTACCGAGGGATCGGCTAGATGTTGTATCATAAATAAACATTTTCAACAAATTTCTTTATCAATCATGGGTTATACTTTCACTTTATCAGATCATTCTAGGTTGCTAAGTGCAAATGTGTATCCTGTCATTCGAGCTATAGACTGAGCTTGCCCGGATTTTATTCCTACAACTCCATTTTTAATGTGGATGCCAGTAATGACCTAATGGGATTCAAAATTTCTGGCAAAAAAAGTGCTATCTGTCAAATAATGTATTCGCATTTCTTTTTGATGAAATTCAGTATGTGTGTGGGCGGAGAGCAACTAGCTGTTGTACGTAAGCCTGCTATTACCATCGCTCTAAAAATCGTAGTATCATGTGATGAAACAAAATCTCGACGTATGATCTGGGGATGGGACTTTTCACGTATTTAGCGGGAAACTCCTCTTAAAATATCTACTAGGTTTCGCAGAAGGCTATTCAAAAGTAATTTTGACTGTCAGACAGGAGTTGATGTTATTAATTGCACGTACATTTGAAAATTGTTACCTTGGTGAAGCAGAAGCCACAGTTGAAATTGAAAAAATCGAGTGGAAGATTTGTCATATTATACCAGATAAGTGAAGTTAAAGTTATTAGCACGTATTAGCAAAGTTAATGATAGTGCAGCAGTAAAAATGCCTTTTAGAAAATGGGTTCTATATGAATTACTATCGCTGAGGGAGACAACTACGGATATTAGGGCATTGCAAACTACAAATCACTTGAAGAAACCACGTTATATTATTATAGGTTTTCAAAATGTTGGAAACTCCGATAACGAAAAGAAGGATGCTACTAAATTTATTGATGCAGGAATAAGCGATCAGAATTCAGATGTATATACATCCGAACGTTGGAATGTGGGACTTGGTAACTTTTGCACCCGCTTATTATAGTTATGATTTCACGAAAGTTATTATGATAGAGACACGAATGGCTATATAATGGGTATAGCAGAATTCTTCTCGAATCCTGTCTTGGCCATAGATTGTAGTAACCAAACAGAAGGTACTGAAATTTTTACTGTAGACTTTAAGCTAGAATTCGGAGTAAGAAAGAAATCCAGCAAGAATATTAAAGTTTACACTCTTATACTACATGACTCCTATTTCTTCACATGTCGACATCAATGAGATTTTTAATAAGTTTCAACAAGTTTTGACTTACAAATCTGGTAAATGTAGAGAAAAATATAGTGGTTGGACCTTAGCTAAGCTTTTATTTTTAGAATTAAATGTAAACAAGTGTTAAAGTTTAAAATAGATAGATATATCTTCGTAGTATTAGATAGTACAGTTTAAATCATGTAATAGATATATGGTTTTAAAAATCAAATATATATTAATAAAGACTTAAATTCTGTTACATATGTGTTTTATTTGATACATCCCAACGACCCCCACACCTACACTCAATAAATCAGCCGGTCAAAACTTTAAAAATCGTTCTTTTGGCGACAAGAACAAGAAGTAATAAATAATTCGTTAAATGCTTAAGGATCCAAACCCCGCAGCATAAGTTTGAAGTTATTGTGTTGTACACATTAACCTTTGAATACGTTTAAAGTGCGCGTTGTTAGGTGGATGTAAATTAATATCGGAGAGTGAGTACTTGCTTTTATGACAATGGAACGTCTCGTCGAGTTAAAGGAAATTTATAATTTAATAATATTGCAGAGTTAAGGTGTACGTAGAAATAACGTCACGGGGGGTTGGGTCAGACTGGATTTGTGTATTGCTATGCAGAATGATATAACGTAAGTGCAGGCTTTTAGAACTTAAAATGGACATTGTTAGGCATATTTAAATCATGTCCGAGAGTGAATTCCTGCTTTTGTGGTAATGGCGGCTCTGGTTGAGTTCAAGAGAATGTATAATTTAAAAATATTACATCAACTTTTACGTAAAAATGACTTACGGGGGTTTGGCGATTGTTAGGTTACCGAGAATTTTAGAGAGTAATTGGATAGGTTACATAAATATTTTTTAGGTTTAAAAATGTTATATAATTGGGTTACAGAAGATTTATTTGGGTCATAAAGTTGCGCCAAGCCCGATTTGAATGGGTGATAAACTTACGTTAAACAGATTTATTTGGTTTAAAAAAATCATCGCACACGTGGGCTATTAAATGAAAATGAACAAAATATATATAAATATACTTTTTTGAGACCCTTGCTGGTAACAGATTACATGAGCAGGATATTCTGGGAATAACGGAGCGAAAAAAGTGGGAGGTCATTGGTTTTTGCTTAGAAGCGATGCGTATGAATCGAAATCCTTGTCTCCCTACCAATGACTAAAGGAAACAACGGATGATAAATAATTCATCAAAACAAAATCTATGGTAGTATCTGTAAAACAGAGACAGATCGCTTATAATTCGCCTATACTCAGCCAAGCTTCCTTATTATGTGTGGATCATCATTTAGGGGAATAGCTCCTCTTTGGACAGAGTTAAGAATTTTGAGGCTGCTCACTATATATTGGAACAATACTCAAGTGGGTCTGATTTGTTGCGATGTGTAATATTGGCCGAAGAAAAGTACATTCGGGTCCGAAAAAGGAAACCCAATTTTTTTTCTATTGCAATGATACACTCACTGTTCAAATAGCTAGTTTAAACAACGGAACATAACTAAATAACGTTTTCATTGTATCAAAATGACTGTGACGTGTTTGTTGAGAGGAGATATGCCTAGTTGCTAATCAATTCTTTGCGACTTTTTACATAAAAATGCACCTGTTGTAGAGTAGTTTATATAGATATAAAAATTTAGACATTCACCTAATTGCTTTTGTTCTTTTCATTGTTAAATTAACTCTAAAAATATTGATGAAGTAGATATTCATGTTATCTTTAATAATTTAAATTAAATTTTTCATTTTACATATGTGGATGTTACAGGTGTTCTCTCTGACTTAAGCATCAAAAGAACCGAACGATCTGATTCTGCCATATTTACTTGCGTTGCCACTAATGCATTCGGAAGTGATGATACGAATATCAATATGATTGTACAAGAAGTACCAGAAGTGCCTTATGGATTAAAAGTTTTAGATAAATCAGGAAAAACTGTTCAGCTGTCCTGGGTTTCACCATACGATGGCAATTCCCCTATTAAGAAGTAAGTACATTAGTTTGCTTACGTAATTTCCATATATATGTATATATATATGTATATATATATATATATATATATATATATATATATATATATATATATAATTTGTTCTTAAACCATGTCTAATATTTTTTTTGTTAAAAATTGTTGGGTACTGGTTTATTTTCTTAAAAGAATTATTTATTTCCTTAACGTTTCGCGCTTCCTAGAGAGCTTTTTCAAAAGGATATTATTGGCCTACAATAAATACAAAAATATAAAACATCGATTGACACACTGAAAGCTATTACAATAAAATGTTAAAATAGGACGTTAATTAACCGTGGTAAATCTGACTCAATTTCTTGACATCTTGTTTATCATTTACGGAATGTTTTACTTTTTTGATATGAAACATCTGCTTAATGATTAATTTTTGATAGTTAATATCTTTATTCAAAATTCGTGTGTCAGAAAAATTAAACTCGTGATTTTCTGATTTTTCATGTTTATGAAGGGCAGTGGACGCATTTTTTGTGTACTTGTGGCCGGTTATTCTGTTCTCTAGGTATTGTGTGGTCATGCCAATGTATTTCATGGGACAATTCATACATGGTACCGCATATATTAAGTTTGATTGTTTTTTTACTGGTATTTTACTTTTGAGAGGTGTGAATAGGGAGCATAATAAATTATTGGATTTGTGACAAACAAAAAAAATTAGTTTTAAACTGAAGTTTTAAAAATTGTAACGTCCTATTTTAACATTTTATTGTAATAGTTTTTAGTGTGTCAATCGATGTTTTATATTTTTTGTGTTTATTGAAGGCCAATAATATCCTTTTGAAAAAGCTCTCTATGAAGCGCGAAACGTCAAGGAAATAAATAATTCTTTTAAGAAAATAAACCAGTACCCAACAATTTTTAACAAAAAAAATACATATATATATATATATATATATATATATATATATATATTTGTTCTTAAACCATGTCTAATATTTTTTTTGTTAAAAATCCTTGGGTATTGGTTTATTTTCTTAAAAGAATTATTTATTTCGTTAACGTTTCGCGCTTCATAGAGAGCTTTTTCAAAAGGATATTATTGGCCTACAATAAATACAAAAATATAAAACATCGATTGACACACTAAAAGCTATTACAATAAAATGTTAAAATAGGACGTTAATTAACCGTGGTAAATCTGACTCAATTTCTTGACATCTTGTTTATCATTTACGGAATGTTTTACTTTTTTGATATGAAACATCTCCTTAATGATTAATTTTTGATAGTTAATATCTTTATTCAAAATTCGTGTGTCAGAAAAATTAAACTCGTGATTTTCTGATTTTTCATGTTTATGAAGGGCAGTGGACGCATTTTTTGTGTACTTGTGGCCGTTTATTCTGTTCTCTAGGTATTGTGTGGTCATGCCAATGTATTTCATGGGACAATTCATACATGGTACCGCATATATTAAGTTTGATTGTTTTTTTACTGGTATTTTACTTTTGAGAGGTGTGAATAGGGAGCATAATAAATTATTGGATTTGTGACAAACAAAAAAAATTAGTTTTAAACTGAAGTTTTAAAAATTGTAACGTCCTATTTTAACATTTTATTGTAATAGTTTTTAGTGTGTCAATCGATGTTTTATATTTTTTGTATTTATTGAAGGCCAATAATATCCGTTTGAAAAAGCTCTCTATGAAGCGCGAAACGTCAAGGAAATAAATAATTCTTTTAAGAAAATAAACCAGTACCCAAGAATTTTTGAACAAAAAAATACATATATATATATATATATATATATATATATATATATATATATATATATATTTATATATATATATATATATATATATACATATACAATGTAAACTAGAGTCTTTAGACTGTAAGAAATGTGGTGTAAGGCAGTGTTTTCCAAACTGGGGTCATGCGCCACAGCTAATTAATGCTTTTTGATTTGCTACAAACGACAGCAGTCGAATAAAAAGTCTGGTTAACTAACGGTAAAATTGCTTGCATCACATCCGGTCCAAGAACTGATTCTGTACTAATGTATCGAGTGGCTGGGGTTCAACAACTAGAATCAAAAGGGGTCTGTTGTCAAAAAAGTTTGAGAAACGCTGCTGTAAGGTAATAGAGAAGTAAACTTGCCATTTAATTAAACATACAGGAAAATAATAATTATGTGCATGGAAAACAATGTGGGTTCAGATTTCAAAGTATTAGGTCTTAAGCTATTGTGGACTCACCGATCAGACATAGTTTTTATCCCTTCTGATTTAGCTCTTGTTATTTGGAAAATTCCTGGTTCTAGTACAATCAGTGATGTAAAATCTGCGATTCTACCTGTCCTTAATGTGTCACCCAAACAACGTTTAAGAATATTCTCCACCGACAATCGACCGTTCTTTTATCTCTGAGATAATAGGTAAAAAGGACATTAACTCTTAGTTATGCCATACCTGTGCAGTTTTCATATCAGGCGTTTGAGAACCAGCGCTATAAATTGCGAGCTCAATTGATATTGTGTCGGCCACCAATCTAAATTAATAATACTTGAGAAGGTTTTTAATATTTAAAAAGTCCAGCTTGTGAGGGGCACAATCGACCGTTCTTTTATCTCTAAGATAATAGGCAAAAAGGACATTAACTCTTAGTTATGCCACTTATGCCATACCTGTGCAGTTTTCATATCAGGCGTTTGAGACCCAGCGCTTTGAAATAGCGCTATAAATTGCGAGCTCAATTGATATTATGTCGGCCACCAATCTAAATTAATAATACTTGACAGGGTTTTTAATATTTAAAAAGTCCAGCTTGTGAGGGGCCCATTGGAACGGTAAATGGTGTAAAATCAATAAAATTGCACATATTTATAATAATAAATCTAAAACATATATTTAAAAATACCCTTGATGATAATTAAAGGCAATAAAGTTGTATTATACACATCTATTATATATAGCTTACTTTTACGGTAAGCACCTTGTAGACATGGTGGGAATTTATTACATTGAATAATATTAGTTTCATCAGATTTGGAATATTTTGGTTATTAATTTTTTGTAAATAAAAATTACAGAATTTATCTGATTCTTGGGATATGTGGAAACAAATATTATTTTTAATTGATCGTTTCCTTAAATGTTAATTTATGATAATTTCTATCTTGTGCGAAAATCTCGGTTGCATTGAAATTGAACTCGTTTTTTCGTTTTTTATCGGTTCTTTCTTTTTATTACAATACAGATAAGTTTTTATTTAAAAAATAATAAAATATTGTTACGAGTTCACTTTACAACAAACACTTTTTTAACAAGTAAATCTACCTGATCTGAAAACAATTTTGTTCATCTAAGTCATTTCTGAAAACAATTTTGTTCTTTTAAATCGGATTACTGTCCGCGCATTTCTTTATGTACAGAGCATTTTTGAAATCAGCGTTTTTTGACCTTCGAAGTGCTTCAGATCAGATTACCGTCACTTGTCACCCACTTAATGAAAGTCATAGCTTTTCGTTCCGTATATTTTTGTGGCACAACAGAAAAAAGTATATCGGTGTCCTTACACGTATCACAAGATCCGATCATACAGGATTCATTCTCGTCACAGCAAATAGATAACAAAAGGTCTCTATGCAAGTTTGAGAAAGCAGGAATATTTTTGTTGAAAGCTCCCATGAGCAAGTTTATATTTGCATGATATTTACAGACACAAGCATTGTGGGACATATCAGAAATAGGTAAAACAAACTTGGGACTCAACTCATAAAACTTACTAAGTTTTTTTCACCGCAAGGCTAACACTTTCTCTGCTTTTGTGTCGAGCACGGTACCGCTTATTCGTCTCAGCATGTTTTCTTAAATACATTATTTTCAAATCTTTGTCAGAATCAACTTTTGCCCGATATTTCTGCATTCGCTGTTTCATCTTTTCATTTTGCGCAGTTTTCTTGCAGTTCTCCATTTTAAAACCATACATAGTAAATTATTTTTGATAACTCACGGGACATATTTTTAAAATTAGAAGAAACCTATACCTATAAAGAAATATAGTTCTTTTACCTCAAACCGTGTGATCTTCAAATATAAAAACACATCTGGAAATTCGTACTGTAAAATTTATTACGCGTGGAACTGCCCTTATAAAAAGTGGGATAATATGTTGAGATTATGGGACCTATTTATTATTTAGTCGTCATATCTCGGAAACAGTTTTGATTTTTGATATCTTTTTACAGCACACTTGGGGCTATCAAAAAGTATAAAAAATGTGTTTGTATTATTTTTAGTTTATTTTCAAGAGTGCCGTTTAAAACACGGTAACTGTCGAAAACATTAAAATAATTATTTGAAATTCTCAGAAAATATTTGTTTTTACGGTATTCCAAATCATGTTAAAAACGGGTCGATGAAACTTTGGAAAGTATTTTTTCTTCATTTAGTGTTATTTTAACGACATCTGGCGCCTAAATGATTTAAGCTTTTTATAAAAGCGAAGAAGTGTCTGAATCAGAAGAAATCAATCTAGATAATTAATATACATTCCTGTAAAAAGTCTAAGCAAGTTACAATTATCGCGGATTATTTTAAAAAAATCAACTTTTCTATTTTTTTTGCTGCCGTTCCTAACTATGGAGCGGAATAAACATGATTTTTACAGATATATGTAACTTTTAAATACTTAACGAATATTATAATGGAAAATTGGTTTAAATTCGTATTTATGTCTGCAGGATGTCTCAAAAATATGTAGCAAACTCAACTTATATTTATTTGTATTTTTATCTTTTATGTGCATTAAATAGGTTTCTACTTTCTTATTATAAATATACTCTCAAGAAATTTTACAAAAGTCTGCCATAAAAAGCAATGTTTAAGAGAGAGATAAAGAACGTTCTGCTACATAGTGGAATCAATGGAAATGCATAGCAGGATTTTTTTCTCCAGAACCAATATTTAGTGTAACGAGTTTTGAAGAAATGCACTAAATGAAGAAAGGTTATTTGGGAGTTCAAAAAAAAGGAAATTTTAAGTTAGATAATTTTGATTTAATTTTAAGGCGATTTTTTGTATATTTTTGAAATTGGATTAAAATTTGAATGTTTTTAGGAATGTAGGCACAATTTGAGATGAAATATTTCCATAAATTTTGTAAAATATCTTTAAGAAAATTAGCTGTTATTTTCAATATATGGTAAACGTCGATATTCGTTTAATACAAGTGATATTCGATTACCTTTTTTGTATGAGAAGTAGCGAAATGGTTGCTTGTAATTGGGTACAAGATGGATGCATTTTTCAGTATCATATAGGCCGACATATTTACGAATTGCGAATTTCATTATTATACTGTTCGAACAAGTAGTAAAGTATATATGTTATACAGGGGCAGTAGGTATATATAGAACATTTTTATTAGTTTATTGCCGACTTTCGACTTCCCGTGCGGATTTATATACTATCAGCCAGTTGCAAAAAGCTTGACAGCGAGTTGCTAGATTTCTATAAGCAGCTTGTCAAATCCGAAAGCTTGATTAAATATTCTAAACAGCAATTAAGTTTTGTGAAACCGGTTGAAATTTGGTATATTTTTAAAGCACACTTGGGGCTCTCGAACGGTACCCAACGGATCTTCGTATCATTTTTGGTTTTCCGTCTATTAGTGAAATAAAATATATTTTTTTCGAGTTTTTAGAATTTCCTGTCATACAGGACAACTATCGAAAAAATTAAAATATCGATTTCAAACTTTGAAGAAACGTTCCTTTTTATGATCTTATGAACCCTATTGAAAATGGGCGGGATCGAAGTTTGAGAAGTAATTTTTTTTATTTTTAAACCTCATTTTTCGGGCAAAAACAAGGGTCCATTGAACGCCCTCTGGTGGCCAAACGGTTCAAGTTTTTGAGAAAAACAAAAAATATTCTGAAAAAGGATAGATGGCAGAAAAAATTCATATAGACCGATATCTTCAAAAAAGTGTAAGCAAATGACAAAAAAAACTGTTTTTTTTAGCTGTAGCTCGCTGAAAATGAGTTTTATTAAAAATTGCCTTAAGACAGAATTAATGAGGAAGCGAAAGACACAAAATTGCGTTTCAAGTTTGCAGCTAAATGCTTCAGAAGAAGAACAACTTGCGTGCACAGTATTACATGTTTTTTGCCGTTTGGTGCTTTTTTTTGCACTGACTAACAGTAAAATTTATTATAAATCAGCGCTACCTCTTAAAGTTTCGGGGTATGTTTTTCTAAAAGTATACTAGATACCTAGATGTCCTGCCAAAAATCTGGACCCTATCGTATGAAAACTTAGAGTTATAATTTTTTAAATTAAACTTGATTTTAAAGGGTACTTTTACTTTCAAGCAGATTCACAAAATTCAGTCTACTTTGTACAACTTTCAAATTTACTATTCTGGCTTGAAAAAAATTGCATATTATTCCACATATTTTTCTTGTAATTTGAAAAACGCCCGGGTCAAACATAAGAGCATAGCATCAAGTTTGCCTTGAATTTTAATCAAATGTGGGGTGGTTATAGCCGCAGTGAAAATTAATAAGTATATATTTTATAGTTTTTTAGGTATCTATGAGAATAGCGTGGTTAAATTTAGATATTTTTAGAAACGGGTGCAATACTTTCCTCAATTTTGTAAAATATCTAATAAAATTTGCTGTCTTTCCCAATTTAAGACTTTGATCAAAGTGCTACTCGATTAACTTTTTTTGGATCAGTTAGAGCTGCGAAATCCTTACCTGTAATTAGATACAGGACAGATGCATTTTTCAGTATATAGGCCGGAGTTTTTTGATACTTTGGCAGGTTTTTAGTTTACGGGGTCGGATTTTCTAAATTTTGTGTGCTTTTATGGTAGTATATATAGTTTAACGTAGGGAGTGTAACAGTAAATACGAATTTCTTTATTGTATTGTTAGTAAGTCCTATGTATACGAAGGAAGTAAGTGTATATAGGACGTTTTCTTTCTATAAAAAATCTGGTTTAAGAGCTGAAATTATTTTTCCTAGTGAAACATATCGGTATGAAACATATTAGGAGTTTACTACGAACGTTTTGTTTTCGCAGCTGTGGATTTTCAATTTTTTTTTCTCTAGTAGAACATTTGTAGGATTATAAGTATCGATTTGGAGTTTTAGTAATAGATAGGATATTATAATAAAAAAAAATCTAATCTTTTAGAATTGGCTTTAGTCTCTAGTGTATTTTTTTTAACGGGTTTCAATACTTAATGTGATTTTTTATAAGTAAAGCATATATTATGTTATACTACTGTTTGCCGTTCTCCGGGCCCTCAAAAAGTCGTATCGGTACCTCCTGGGATAAAAATGATTAAATATAACAAAAATTCCACCTTTTTTCTGCAAGATATAGATTTACATTTTTTTTTTTCGTCGAAAAATAAAGTTTCGAGTAAAAATGCATTATTTTTCCATTTGCTATTGAATTTACCACTTTTTCAAGTTGGCCTGGCTCTTCCACCTGTGTAGCTTTGACTGACATGCCATAATAAGCAGTTTGATATGGTCATCATGTTTTTAACCTGAAATGTCTTCAAAATTTGATATCTGTTGATCTATCTATCTTAAATGCTTTGAGGAGTAGTGAAAATGGATGTGCATCCTGAAAAGTATAGAAATATGGGGAATCCTGTCCAAATAAATTTATAAAGTATTTTATGTACGAAATGAAGGCCGTTATAATACAAAATAATAAACGCATGGATGGTGTGGAGACTTAGAGATATGTATATTTGGTTAATTAATTATTAGGGGATTTCTCCCTTTTAGGTAATAATAAGCAATGTTTATTCATTTCAGTAGGTTTAGTAATGGCTAGTAAAGTAGTTTCAAAATAATCCGGTTTAGAGTAGTGGCATTTTTCCGCTACGGGGGGATTCAACAGCAGCTTTACTTTAATTTTTGACATTAAGTACTGGGTATATGAAGTCACCGCTTTTTGTAATTTCTAAAGCTGTTGCAAGTTCTTATGCTTATACTGACTGATAATCATCATCAGGGACCATTAAGGGTTACAGATGTTTTGAATATGTATGATAGCATTTAATATAGATTTTATTTATACTGCAAGGCGTATTACAAATTAAATATTTTGATAACAGGTATAGATAGGGTTTTAGTTGTTTAAGGCATTCTGAATTGAGAGGTGCAAAATGTTTTCTTAGTGTAAATTTTAGACGATTCAAAATATTTAGTTTCTAATAAGACCATTTACCTATAGTTTGGGTCAAAGTCTCGCGGGAGTTAGATTTTGTGATCCATGGGAGTAGAGCTTCGATATTTTTAAGGGGTATACTGACATTAAAAAAAATCGTATTTTGAGAACGCACAAACCGATGACAGTATAATTGAAAACAGGTATAGTTAAGGGTATTGTTTTGTCATGGAAAAAGTGTGGCTGTCGTTGACGTAGATACTGGAATTTTTTCGTTTAAAAAGATATACTTAATATTTTGAAAACCGGCGAAATACAAATTTATATTAATTTTTCTACGTACATTTTCTTTTCACCATACAATGTAGCTCTAAAGTTAAGAGGCAACCTCATAATTAAGCTAAAATAAAATTATGAACCAGCAAATATTTTTTATATGCATAACGCTTGGCTTAAAAAAAAATAGTAAAAGAGGACACATTTATTTTTTTTTTGCATACAAAAGCATTTTTTTTTTATATAATAGATTCACTCTAAGGAGATGAAACAGCTCTCTAAAAACAAAATTCAAATTTTAGGCTAGGTGAAGATATTTTTTTATTTTTGAAACTATTCATACATTTAAAAAATAATAAAATCAGACTGACCAATGCTTTATCTATCTTTGTTGCGTTTAGAATGGCACAGAAAAATCGTTTTTGGCTCTTTCTCAACTGAATAAACAACATGTAGACTAGTCTATCTAGGGAATGTTTCGATACATAAAATAAATATTATTATTTAAACAAATATAAGAAACTGTATCATTTATCTTAAGTTTTTATAGACACATAGTAGTTGTACAAATACTTTCATCCTGTCGGGACTCATCAGTGCGCATAATAGAAAAGAATTAATTTCAAAATTTTGTCAGTTTGCTTGACATGTAACCTAGAAACGAAAAAAATGATAGTTTGCAGCTATCTTTTCTGGTCTCGAACTTAGTATAATCATAGTCAGCAAGAAAAAAATCGTTTGATAAAAGTATGACATAGATGTTTCATTAGAAAAATTATGTTTGGGCTGCTATATATTACAGGGTGTTCCATTAAAATGTTGTTGGGTCTGCTACATATTTCTAAGCTGTCATATATGTAGCTCCTGCGTGAGTGCTGACAACGCCGCTTCCTCTATCTCAGTTAATCCCGGTATGATTGATACGGTACGTGTAGACTTGGTGTCTTGTGGTCTTAATTATAACCGGCCTAACTCGATATAGTGTAAATGTTAATAATTTACAAAGTAATATATTGTGTAATGAATAGTGTAGTTGCTTTATTATCCAAATAATCAAGGACATAACATAAGCCATCCTATATCCGTGCTTACATACAAACTATTTTTCTAAAAAGATACATAGACAATCTTTGACGACATCTCCTCGTGGACAAAACAACACTAGTATCGTCCGCAAAGTGCGAAATATATAGGTGTCAGGAAAATGTTGCTTGAAATCGTTTATAAATAGAATAAACAGTAAAGGTGTTGCCTTGAAGCACCCAAAATCGAGTAGTCCGTTTTTAAAAATGGATCCTGAGCAATTAACCCCCACTACCTCTGATGTGTTTGGAATATAAGACTTTAATTAAAGGGCTCCCTCGGTGTGATAATTTAGCAATTGAAAACAAAATGTCATGTTTTACCTTTTTTTTTGCTGAAAATTTCGGTAATTAATTTCGTTTTTCTCCAAGAAGAAACGTCTCGTGGGAACGACTTAATCTACGTTGAAATATCTTAAAAAGCCGCAACCGCCTATCGAGATTTCTTTTTATACTGGGAAGTAAACTCCCTTCACAGTTTTCACCTATTTTCTGCACTTATCGGGACAGTAGTTGCTAGGCAGGTCGAACATTGACACAATATTGGGCTATATTTTAGCTAAAGGTCGGAGGTTTAAACGGGTTCAGAGATTTTTATTAAGTTTCAACTTTTGTGGGATGGTTTTATGCGCCCCCTTTTTTTTTAATTTTAAAGCGGACAGATATCTTATTTAATTGACTTCCACTCCCGTAATTACTGTTTTCTAAAAATATGTTAAACATACATAAGATATTAACCTAATTTTACGGAATTAAGAAGAAATGAATGATTTTTTCATTTTTGTGGCATGTTTTGTCAAATTTTCTTTAAAATTGCATACGCTTTGGTGTCATCTGTGTGTAACAAGATTGAAAGTATATAAAGCTAATTTTCCTTAACGTTTATGTGGGGAAATTTTCTGAATTTGATAATTTGCAAAACTCGTCTAGATGACTTTTTCATAATCCTTGTACCATTAATGAGAATTATTATAACCTCACACTATTGCTTTTGCCTACTAGGCAGCTATTCGAGATTAAGTAAGTAGGATAATGTATTTAAGCCATTTTATTTACTTTTTTCCCTCTTGGAGCTTGTATGGGTTATGGTGAGAATATTACCTAATTTTAAGGAATTATACGCCGAAAATTAGTTCCTATAATATATTAACCGATATTGGAAATGCAGTATAGTGTGTTAGTAAGAAATTATTGAAAAGGAATATTAAGAAAGGTCAAATGATGAGTAAGCATGCCCATATCATCCAATACCCTCTAGAAAGGATGCCGTGCGCTCGTTAACAAGCTTCTCGATAAGCTAAGTGACAACAAGGAGTTGGGGCGGAAATTTCAGGGATCATAAATATTAGGTTGGAATAACTTTAGCGCATTTTAGGAAAGCTGGGACAGGCGTTCTATCTGAAGGATCATCTATTGCGTTTGAAAAACCAAAACCAGTGGAAAGAAGACGCCTGAAGAAGTTTTCTTTTTAATAGATTTCAATATCTGTAATAGCTCTGATGGATTTGCTAGCGAAATAAGAAAGAATGTTCAATGGCAACATCTCTTATGTACAAGTATTTGCAACGGGGGGCAAATTAATAGATTATATGATTTAAGCAAATTAGCTAGGTCTACAGTGAGCATCATGTTTGACTCATTAGTCAATATTAAAGCAATAATTGATTTATTTGACAGTAGAACAAATAATTGTTCAAGTTTTTCTAAAAATGTTCTAGCATTAAATGAATTTTTGCGATATATCCAAATAATATATAATCTATTGTACAGTAAGTTCAATCACCGGTTCCTCAGCTAAATAATTAAATTTAGTTACTTCATGTTTAGTATGTAATTTAAAAATTGGTGGTGATGGTTTTGTTGGATGCAAGGGTATATGTAGTGGATTATGTCATGTCAGATGTATACATTTGAGTACTAAAGATTATAATGCTATACAAATGTAATAGGCTTTAAGGGGTTTTGCCGAACATGTACTGAGCATATGGATTTTCTTACATATATAAAACCTTAATTTCTGAAATTTAAAAAATCGTTTATGAGAGGACTAAATAGTGTCCAGAGTCTGCTTAATGCACCAGAAAACTCGGGCTTTTTAAAAAACTTGAAAGGACATAAATTTGATAATGATTCTTGTGCATCAGTTGCTGCAAAAAAAGGATGTATCTATAGGCATAAAACCTAAAAATCAACTAAATTAAACCCCTCACCTATGGAAGTGGGCATCACGAAATTAAGACCAGTAAGAAAAGAAGCAGAAAAATCAATCGGAAGAAACTACCAAATTACTGTATCACGAGCTAAGAAGCTTTGCTTCAAGATTTATGATATTGATGAGCAACTAAACGAGAGGGACCTTATAAATTCAATTAAAGCTCAGAATTTTAGCGTATGTCACGAAAGATCAATGATGAATGTTATAGCGTTTAAAAAGATAAAAACACGGTACATGAAAATCGTCGAGTGTGATTTTAAAAAATGGAAAACTATTATGGAAGAAGGAGTGTTGGGTGGGCAGCATCATGCAGAGTCCTTGATAATGTTAAACTGAACTAGATGTTTTAAGTGTGCAGGTTTTGGTGACAGGGCCGAAGAACGTTGTATGTTTGAGATGTGGCGCAGGTGATCATTACAAGGCTGACTGCAATTCAGACACAGCAAAATGTGTAAACTACATAGAAGCAAATACTAGTTTAAAACTACCTTTAGACGTTTGTCAACCTGGTTTCGATGCGCAATTTGTAATGGCTTGCTGATAAAGATACTCTTTGAGAGGCAAAACATTAATTATAGCAATTAATGCAACTACCTCGGGTTAGTACTCTACAAACTAGTAGTCTACCAATTTATTACCACATACAATATTTAAGGAATAAATTTGATATCTTAGAAGTACATCTGACGAGTCACTATGCAGATATATTGTGCATATCGGAACACTGGATGCCGGATGATCATTTAAATTCTTTTAGCATTGGCAACTTTACGTTAATCGCAAAATGTTGTCGTGTGGAATATGAAAACGGTGGAGCAGCTATTTTTTGTAATATATGTAACTATGCGGTATTAGACATATATATAACATTAAAAATGTTCATTGTATCGAAAAGTGTTTTGATGTATCTGGTATATTCGTCTGATTACAAAACCGAAATATTCTTAAAGCATTTTTATTTATAAATTACCATCTGCCAACTGCCAAATTCTTAGCTTATTATATTAAAACTGTAATCTATATTTTTTGTAGTATATATTAACATGCAATAGTTGATTTTAATGGATTATCGAATCAGCTAAAAAATTCATTACTTCAACAAAAAGCGAAACGGTGTAGAATATTATATCTGATACTACTTAAAACTCTAATAACAGGGAAAGTATAAGTAACATAGCGATAAATGTACAAACTGATAACAAAAATTTAATCTCAAATAGCTTTAACGAATATTTTGTAGATGGTCCACTGATCTGTTCACAATGCTACAATGTTTCTCTCACCTATCTCAGAACACGTTACTAAATTTGGTAATTTGTTTAAAAAAATACAACTCTTTTGGAATTGACAAAATTTCTACAAACTTTTTAAAATCAGTCATTGCGTTTATAGTTCAGCCATTGACATATCTCATAAATATGTCTCTTGAGTCTGCAACTTTTCCAGATAGGAATATACAATGATGGTCGTTATCTACCAGATTGAGAGCATCATTTCTTGTAATACACAGAATTGTCAGTATGGTTTCAGAAGAGTGAAAGAACGACGTCAGCAGTATAGTATCTAGATGAGAGTAATAAAAATGTTTTGAATTTAGTAAAGTGGTTGACTTAATTGGCCTTACGTTAAGCTGTAAATTAAATCGATACGGGTTTAGTTATTGTAAGATAGAGGTCAAGTTGTAGATATTGGTGATGCGAGATCTAACAAATTAAAAATCAGGTTAGCGGTACCGTAGGGGCTCATATTTGTTAATAATCTGCCTATATTTGTTGATAATCCCAATGATCTTACTATGTTTGCTGATGGTAACTCTCTATAAGCATCCATAGCTTGGACTGTCGAGAA
>JAUTXW010003954.1:0-66923 GCA_030620095.1 Kuschelorhynchus macadamiae
GTTTTGAAAAAGAATAAATGATTGTAAACTTATTCTAGATTCGATATTATCTGAGGAACATAGAAATAAAATATATTTGACACGTTTTAATAAAAATTGTATTTGATGTTTTACTTAATAAAATTTTAGTTTAGTAAATGTGAATTTTATTTGAAATTAATTAGCACATTAAGACTTTGTAATTTGTATCAGCTAAAGCATAAAGTGAGGAACAGAAATAAAACAAATTTAACTAAAATTTAATTTCAATTTAATTAAACAATATTTTTTTATCAATCCATGTATTATATTTTTTATCAAGTCCTAACCATTTCACATAAACTTTGTTTCCTTTCCTTCTCAAAATCTTCTCAATAAGATACACATCGGTATGCTTTACTTTTAGTAATTCTTGCTCATAAAAACCACCCAGAATGTCCTGATTATCTTCGTCTTGAATTAAATATGTCCAAGGGTTTGTCATCTTAACTTCTTTAATGTGGAATATCTCATTTGACCAATTTGGTGTGTAACCTTTTGAAAATGCCTCTCGATGCTTGCTTATTCGTACGTGATCACCCACTTTAAACTTTGGAGATTTTATATCTAACGTTTTAGCATGAGTAAATGCAGATTTCAAGATTCTATTTTCATTTGTTTTATTTACTTGTTTTGGCTTCATTCCTATTGAAGAATGTTTTGTATTGTTATAATCTTTTACAATATCCGCTAATATATTAAACCATTTGTAATTTCCTTGAATGCTAAATATTTTCCACATATTATTCTTTAAAGTCCTGTTCACTCTTTCTACTATACTCGCTTTCAAATTGGAAAACGTGCTATAATGGTTAATTCGAAATTGTTGCATCAAATTTTGAAAATTTACATTGAAAAACTCTCTTCCTCTATCCGTTTGCAAGTTTTTTGGTGGAGTTTTTGCACTGATTAATATTTTTTTCATTGCCGCTGTTACGTCTTTTCCAGATTTAGATTTTAACGGTTCGGCCCAAACATACTTAGAAAATACATTTATGGTAATCAAGATATATTTAAATCCCTTATTAAATTTGGCATAGGGTAACATTTCAACCAAATCAGCTTGAAAAAGATCATTTAACCCTTTCACTACCACCCTTCTGCGTTTGTAGTTTTTTCTAGCAGGTTTATGTAATTCATTAACGACTTGCTGTTTAACGGTTGTCATGACAACAAACTTGTTTATTCAATTTTAAGGAAGTTCACTTTCTATGTTTTGTAATAATTCGAAATATAACTTTTATATGTTTTTTCCCATTCATTCAATTTATCAATTTGTATTGTATAACTTTTTTCATTTAAAATTTTACTAATTTTAGTAATCTCCTTTTCTAACGCATTAAAGGATTTTTTTATCTCTCCAGTTAAGAAAGTAGTTGATCTACTATCACTATTTTTAATTCCTCCTCTGTTTTATTTAATTCTTGTTCTAATTTCTTAATTACACTGGACATTATATTTTCCAAGGAAATATATTGTTGATTTTCTTCCAAAGTGAGTTGGTCAATTGTTCTACTGTTAAGAATGCTATTTTGATTTCTTTTTTTTCATCATCTAACCTTTTTATAAAAGTTCTTAATTGTTTAATTTTTTCCTTGTGTTTTTCAATTATTACTTCTCTTATATTTGTTTCCATTATTTTATTAATTTTGTTGATATCATCACTTAATTTTTTGTCTTCCTTTTTAACATGTTCATTTAAAAATTGCAAATCTTTACTTATTTGATTTAGCGTTAGCAACTGTTTATTAACGTTTTCAATTGAGGTATAACATACTTTAATCTGGTTTTCATACTTTAAAAAATTTTCATCAAAAACCTTAAGCTTTTTAGCAAAGATTTCATTATTTGTTTCATTTTCACCTAATCTCCTTTTTAAATTATTAATGTCACTTATTCTCTCTTGATTTTGTTTTGAAATATGGCGTCCAAATTTATCAACTGTCATGTTGAGCTTTCATTAAACAATAAATATGATTATATTTGATAGCTGTTATTTATAGTATTACTTTATCTTCTCTTAATTCTTCAATAATAGAGATAATCTCGTTACTATGAGCATTATTTCCCGCATCACTTGATGAAATTAATAAACGTAGCCTATCAACAATTTCGTTTACATTATTCCAGTATACATAGTCTGTATTTGATCTGTTTGTTTTCAAAATTAATCCCTTTCCTGTAGATTTGGCTCTAGTTGTTCTAAACGGAGGTTGTGGTTTGTTAAATGCTGTAACTAATCTTGGCAAGGTTTTTGTCTTTGTAATCCCCTTTCTTTGTAAATATGGTCCTATTATTGTAACATATTTGTGTGATGTATTTCCTTGAACTTGTTCATTTGAATCAAAATTCCTACGATATACATTTGTTTTAGCTAGAATGTTCATGTAATTATCTAAATCTTCCTTCTTATAACCTATCGGTTCTTTTTTGAAAAGCAATTCGTATAAACCTGGCGTGCCTGTGTACGTTATTCCTCCCACTTTAATGTCCTTTCCAATAATTTCTACCGGTATCTGTGTTAAACCAAAAGAAAACTTATCCGTTTCGAGGTCATGAACTATTCCGTAATAATGGTCAAATTTATGTTGTGTATCTTTCACACCCTCATCAATATATGATCTGGGTAATTCATGAAAATCTGCTAAGTAATCTTTATATGATGGTGTACCAACATAGGTTTGAATTGTTTTTCTAGTTTGTTCCAATATGTCTGACAAGTTTAAATTTGTTGTTGTGTCACTAGAAGGATCTGAAGTTTCTGCTATAACAGTTGATGACAATGGTTGTACTACAGGAGAGGAAGAAGTGATACTACTGTCATTTAAAAATGTTGGTAGTTCTGTAGGGAGTAACGGAGTTTTTCCTGTTTTCTGAATATTTTTCGTCGGAGTTGATGTTTTATAAAGCTTTGTAGGTGTTTTGAATTCTTCATACTTTGAAACTCTTTCTTCTTTTAAATCGAATGGTTCGGATTTACCAATACTTGAAATTAGCTGTTTAAGTGGTTGTGTTATTGGTCTATAAGTTTGTTCTAATTCGGACTGAGCAGTAGAAGTAGCTAATTTCAAGCTTTGATATTTCTGCTTCACGGCTTGTCTCGATTTTATTAATTCTCGAGCTAAACGTTTATCCATGCTGTACAAGTTTTAAATGAAATAAAACTGCAAATTTTTTACTTTTATAAATATATAAAGGAATCGAATTTACTCCTATATCTGCCGTGATTTACTTCACAATCTTTGTCAATTACAAGAAAGCCATATGGATCCATCCAACAGTTAGCACAAATATTTTTAAACTGATCAAATGTCATATCCAATATACAGTGGTCATTATATATATGTTTTAAACTCAAACAGTCCTGTTTAAATAAAATTAATAAGTTTGCATTTTCTCGAATTAGACGTTTAAGGATTGAGGAATATCCTTGAAAAATAAAAAAACAATCGGTGTTTCTATGCCTTCCATGCGTGAAATAGTCCCTAATAATAGATTGATTATGACAAGGAATATCATCAAAAATGATAACGGAATTTGGCTTTATCTCATGAGGTGAAATAATGTTCTCATCGCTATCATATTCAAAGTATCCAATTTCTTTCATAGGCTTTAACAACTTCCTTAAATATTCATATTTTGGTTGATCTAATGACTTTGAATAAACATAGACATTTTCAAACCTAATTCCATTAGGATGCTCGAGCAGTGTAAGCATAACGTTGGTTTTACCGCTACCACTGCAACCAACTATAAGCCCTCTTTTTGAACCACCGCAAAATAAGTCACCATGTTTTCTCAACTGTTTACTTAAAATTTTTTCGTCATGATTATTTACTGGTAATGAGAATTTTTGTTTTTCAATCCTCATTCTTAATCACACTAGTAAATATTTTTAGCTGTAAAAGTATTTATACCAGAAAAATGTCAATGTGTTTTTAGTATAAAAAGAACTTCAATGACTGTGGGTCGTCATAAGTTGAAAAAAACTATTAAAAGACGTAATAGAAAAGGCTCTGGTTTAGTAAATAAATTAATTAGTAAATTACCTTTCGAAGTTCATATACCAGGATATAATTATTGTGGTCCCGGCACCAACTTGGAAAAAAGATTAACTAGAGGTGACGTTGGTGTAAATCCATTGGATTCCGCTTGCAAAGAACATGATATATCTTACTCTCAGACTGAAGATTTATCAAAAAGACACATATCTGACCAAATATTAGAAAAAAAAGCCTGGGATAGGGTAAAAGCTAAAGATTCTTCTATTGGTGAAAAAATTGCAGCTTTAAGTGTTGCAGGAATAATGAAGGGTAAAAGAAAGTTCGGTTTGGGATTAAAAAATACAAAAGGGGGTAAACTTAAATTGAGAAAAAAACGTATCATTCGAACACCCAAAAAAATTGGAGGATTTCTACCTCTTTTGTTTCCCATTCTTGGCGCCCTGGGTGCACTAGGTGGAGGCGCGGCAGGAATTGCTAAGGCAGTAAATGATGCTAAAGCAGCTAAACAGCAACTAGAAGAAATACATAGACATAATATTGCAATGGAAAATGCTTCTAAAGAAGGTAAAGGATTATATATTAGACCATATAAAGGAAAGGGACTATTTATTAGACCTTATAAAGGAGGATCCGTCAAAATGAAAGCAATCAGACAAAAAAAAAACTCAAAATAAGTTTTCCAAAAAGAGCACTTACGAACAATGATATTATTAAATATGTAAAGCTGTTAAAAATAACTGGCTTTAGAGGTGTTTTTATGCTCGATGAACTTCCAAAAAAAATTAATCTGAAAGAATGTGGTATTGTAAATTTGGATAAAAAACAAAATAAAGGATCTCATTGGACTGCTTATATTAAAAATAACAAAAATGTAATATATTTTGATAGTTATGGAAATTTAAAACCACCTTTAGAACTTCTCAAATATTTTAATTCGAATGGCAAAGTGGATGTATTTTATACTTATGAAAATAAACAAAAATTTAATTCATATAACTGTGGTCAACTATCCCTAAAATTTTTGCAAAAAAATATATAAACTCATTATTTATTGTAATATCTCATTCATAAATAAACTGCAATGTCTACCACAATTGCCATATCAGGAAACAGTTCTGTTTTGTCTGCTGATTTTAATCCGCCCATATATTTAGAGGATGAAAAACAATATTACCTGGGTTTAGCTGATTTTGAAACGTTTATGACTATCCCCAATATAAAAGAAGGATATAATAAATTTTATATAGATAATAAAGTAATTGTTATTCCCGACGGAACTTATGACATTACAGATATAGAAACATACATAAGAGAAAGTATAGAAGATTTATTTCCGAATGAAAAATTTTTTTTCTTTTAAAAGCAAATGTTAATACTCTAAAAACTTTTTTAATGTGTAGTAGAATAATTGATTTTACCAAGGAAGATTCGATAGGAAAAATGTTGGGTTTTAATAGCAGGATACTAGAAGCTATGAAAGAGGAAGAATCAGATAATGTTGCAAAAATAACTAAGGTGAATGCTATTTGTATTGACTGTAATATTTGTGTCGGTTCTTACAATAATGGTAAACCTGTTCATATTATTCACCAGTTTTATCCAACTGTAGCTCCAGGGTATAAAATAGTTGAATCTCCTTTGCCCATTTTGTATTTTCCAGTTAGCGTCAAAGCAATTAACAATATAACAGTTAAAATAGTTGATCAAGACGGAGAACTTATCAGTTTTAGAGGAGAAACTATAACAGTAAGGTTACATTTACAAACAAGTGAAATATAAAATGGTTGTTAGATATAATAGAGCCCTTGGGATGAGACTTGCCCCTACTACTATCAACAAAGTAAAAACTTATAAAAAGAAAAAGCCTAAACAACAGTTCAGTATCAAATCCAACACCAACAAGTTAAGACGAGATAATCGTAAATTTCTCACATCCTTGGGTTTCACTGTTTTAAAATAATGAACATATTAAACGTAAACGAAAAGCTTTATGTAGACAATTCCATCGTCAGTTCTGAGCTTCACACATATCAACCATATATTTCTTCAAAATTCGATTACAATGATGAAATAAGGATCCCAATTCAAGAACTCGATGCTTACACTCTACCATCAGATAGTTTACTTTATATCGAAGGAAAATTAACTAATACAGAAGGTAAATATAAGAAAGAATTGCTATTTATTAACAATGGTATAGCCTTTTTGTTCAGAGAAATCCGCTATGAACTAAACGGAATTACTATAGATTCAATAAGAAATGTTGGATTAGCATCAACCTTAAAAAGCTACCTTTCTCACAATACCAACGAAAGTTTAAAACTGGAAAATGCAGGTTGGTTTCCACATCGGAAAGAAGGTGATACAATTTTAGTTGATAATGATGGAAAATTCTCCGTATCCATACCACTAAAAATGCTTTTAGGATTTTTGAAGATTACAGAAAAATTATTATGAATATGAAACAGGAATTGGTTCTTATTAGATCAACTGATGATTTAGATGGTGTTATTTTCAAAGAAGATCCGGCACACCTTGTTACTGCTCCTGACACTCCATTGGTTACTTTCGATAAAATTTATTGGAAAGTTCCTCACATTCTAGTTGATATGCCACAACAACTTGCTCTATCAAAAATATTAGAATCAAATAAAGATATATTGATAGGATTCAGGAGTTGGGAACTTGTTGAATATTCTTCTCTAACCGAAACAACCCGTCACACATGGCCGGTAAAAACAACTAGTAAACTAGAAGCTCCTCGTCATGTTGTGATTGGCTTTCAAGAAAACAGAAAAGGGAAAATTGTTAAAGATATGAGTAAATTTGACAATATTACCTTGTCAAATATTAGAGTATATTTAAATTCTGAAAGATATCCTTATCACGATTTGTACTTAAATTTCGAAGAAAACAAATTTTCTGCTTTATACGAAATGTTTGCCAACTTTAGACAGTCTTATTATGGTGTTCCAAATGAACCCATTTTTAATCCTGAACAATTCAAAAACATTAGTCCTATTACACATATTGATTGCTCCCATCAAAAAGAAACAATTCAAACGGGATCCGTAGTAATGAGAATTGAATTTGAGACACACAATGCAATTAAAAAAGATACTTCTGCTTATTGTCTTATTTTACATGACAAATTATTTAGCTACAACCCTCTTACTAAAATTGTGAAACAATTATAAACTTTATCCCCACTATTTTCATATTTCGATTTAATTTAAAGAAATTTTCAAAAGCTTTTAGTTTTAATCATGACATCAAAACTACAACTACAAATTGAAAAATTTATTTTTAAAATTAATCAACTGAAAGAAGAAATTGCAAATTATTCAAGTAAAAAAAGTCTCATTAAAAAATTTGCTGCTTTGAAAATATGAGATTGGTTATAGATATTCAAGGATTCAAAGATGAAAAAAATAAATTTATACCGAAAGAGCTTGCAGCTTTTGATGGTTATGAAATGACTCATTACATTTTTAAAAAGCCTTTTCCAATGGAGTTTCTTTCACCTGATTGTCACAAGCAGGCGGTATGGTTAACGAAAAATTATCATTGTATACATTGGAATAATGGATTTACTCCATTACATCATTTCCCAAAAATAATTGAAACACTTACGAAGAAAGCAGATTTTGTTTTTGTAAAAGGAAGCGAAAAAAAGGATTTTATACAGAAATATTCTAAAAAGCATGTGATTGAAATAGATGAACAACCAGCGCTAAAGCTAATGGAACCAAAATGCTTCTATCATTCAAAATCACCTTGTATGTGTGCTTTGACAAATGTGTTATTTTTATATGACAATTGTTTTATGAATGAATAAAAATATAAAAAAAAAAATTAATTACCTTTTTATTTTGCATTAACCAACCATGATTGAATACAATTAATATGATACCTTAAATCTAATTTTCTAAATTCATTTAAAAGTTCATACTCATTTTTATATTTTAAATAATCATTACAAAATTTAGCGGCTAATTTACATTGTTTCATTCGATCTATATTATTAACATATGCTGACAAATCTTGTGCTTCTGCGTCTTCTTCGCCTACAATTGATAAATATTGGAAGTATGCAGCAGATATAATAAACTCTTCATACATTTCAGTAACCATTTGCTCCATTGTAAATATTATTAAATTTATTCTTCCTTTTCAATTTCTTGAAGAATAGTATCCTCGTCAATAAATTGCTTCAAGTCTTTTAAATAGTAACCAAAGCCAATATCTTTTAGATCTTGAATAAGTTGAAAAAAATTTAATGTTTCAATGTATTTGTTGCAACAGAGGGCAGCCTTTACGAATTCCTCAGATTGATTACAATAAAAGTCTATCCACTCCGGACCACTTGCCATACAATATGAGAAATAGGTTTTTGAAAGATTACTAAATTTCTCCTCTAATAATTTAACTGCAATCAGCAACTCAGCCATTTCATTTATTTAACATAATATTTTAAATATGTAGGGGGACGTCTCTTGCGAATAGGATTAACTTTCTTTGATAATACCTGTTTTTTATCTTCGTATAATTGAAACCTCTTTTGGGTTGCAATAATAGCAGGTATAAATTGGCAATCTTCTCCTATAAATTCTATTAGGTGGCTTAATTCTCCTACAAAGTATGATTTCCCAAATGTATTGAAAAACGTAGTAAGGCTTATAATTCCTTCTAAATAATCATCACAACAGTCAATTGCTTCCAAATAATCTCGTTTCAGTGGATAAAACAGCTTGGTGTATTCATCTTTCGAAATCACTTCAAAGAAATTGAGATATTTAACTTTTAACTGTCTGATAGTTGTAGTTAATTTTTCGCGATTACACATAATTCACTTATTACTTGACACATTTTTTCTTTTTGTTTTATACAAAATTGGTGGAAAAATTCAAAAATAACTTTTTACGCAACTCGAGCACAGCTTAGTAAATGTGCCTCGGCATACTAAAATGATCATGATGCACCTATTTATAAGACTTAAGAATGCAAAATCAAATGTGGGAGAACAAAGAGAAAAAATTAAAAATATGATGCGAATGAGAATAAAAGGGGAGGAAGTTAAGAATGAGGGACATGAGAGAGAGGAAGAGGAGGAGGAGGAGGCGCTCCCATATTATAACTACTTATGTTGTTCGGATTCATGAGATGTTGGGGTAGTGAAGTATTTTTTATGGTTTGAATATTTAAATTCTTAAGTAACACAGTGATTTATCATTTTTCTGACGTTCCAAATGACACAGATAGGCACCCTTTTCTTGCCGAATTCATGAAAGTGAAACATTTCTTAGCGTCCTATACTCAAGCCAATTAGTTTCGGTTTACTGTGATTTAAATTTAGACAAGGCTTTATCTTTATGTTTTAGAATAGCTTCAAGATTTGATGTTAGCTGCTGACCCTCAAAAAGATTCAAAATATGGTTCAAAATTCAATTTTTACATCAATATTATTTATATAGTAAATGAAATCCCAATTGATTTGCTGCAAGTCATGTTCAAAAGCCACCTGGTCAAAATTTTTAAAGTCGCGGCAAGTAACAAACTTTTGTTTGAATTTGGTAACCTTTAATTTAAGGTTACAATAAACTAATTGTGGTCCGAAAGACAACTGGTATCCAAAGTACCCGAGGCCGAAACTAGGTCAGACATATCCGTGCAGATTATATCAATTAGCGTCCCAGTTGTATGTGTTATGCGAGTGGGCTCCTTAATAACCTGCACAAGCCCGTATGATTCAATACATCGTGACAAAATATTTGGTACATTTTCGAGAAAATTAACATTAACGTACGCTAAAAGAATTATTTTATTACGCATTGGCGTAATTGTTGATAAGTTTTCATCAAGTGCTTCAACGATACTATTTAAGTTTGTGTCAGGAGGGCGATAGATTACACCTACAATGATATTTGCCCGATTTTTTAGATTTATCTGGACCCAAAGAGATTCCAGGCCAGAGGAACTATTAATAAAGACATTTTTAATTTCACATTTAAAATAACCTTTAACATACAATCCAACTTCAACGCCGCGGCGCAGTCGTCCAGCGTTTAGTTTTCTATCACATCTGTAAAAAAAGTAACCCGGTATCGCAACTGTGTCCGAAGAAATTCCGTCATTAAGCCACGTCTCAGTTACAGCGAATATCTCATAATCAACCAGAAGCGCGCGACTTTCTGCGAAGCCACTGGTCAGAGATCTAGTATTTAAATGAGCAATATGCAGCAATATTTATTTATATAAAAAATAGAAAACAAAAAGTACGAATTATGTTACTTATAAAATACAACAAAAAATGTTTTTTAAAATTATACCTAGTTATAATTTATAGACACAAATGTATATTGTAGAAGAAACGTGAAATAATTTATTAAACTGTCTATTTCTTGTTCCCTCTAGACCGAAGATTCAAATCCAACGCTCCTCCGGCGCGGTTATTTTCTGCAGTACGAGCATTAAATAGGCCAGACGAAGCCGGTGCTCTGCTACCATTCCCAGTACCACCAGAAACGTCGATACGCTGCGATGACTGTAAGCCGACTGTTGTAGGTGTACTACGTAAACTACGTGTATTATTTTGAAAAGACACTTTTCGTTGATGGTATGCGACTATATCATGTGGTTGTAGATGTTTTATTTCTTCAAAATTGTAAATATTGTTTTGCACCAACAATTTTTCGGCCCCAATAACTTTGGCGTCAATTTGGTTGGTTTTAAAATTTTTACCAAATTCCAATAATTGTTTTTTGTTATTGTAGTCTTCCTTTGTGTAATCATTCGTCACAAAAATTCCAGAATTTTTAAATAGTGTTGCATTTTAAGTATTTCTGTCTTTCTGAAATGATTTAGAAATTCAACTATTATGGGCCTAGATTTGTCAGGTTGACTATTAGGTATGCGGTATGCATCCCTGATCTCAGAGTCACTAAGAGACATCTTAAGATGTTTATTTGTAATTTCTTTGATAATTAAATTAGGCTGCTCCTTCTCATTTGGTTGTTCCACGATACCATAAAATACGAGGTTATATTTCTTCAGCTTTCGTTCTGATTGCAGAACTCTGGTTTTTAAACTTTGATTTTCTTGCTCTAGTGCTGCCATCTTTTCATGCAGATTACAAATATCATGGCCTACGCTCACTTGCAACGCACCGAGTTCTGTTTTTATTCCAGCAATTCTGTAGTTTCACTTCTTCTATCGAGCAGTGGAGATCTTCTAACGTTACTTTAGCCATTGTAGTTAGGATGGCAGCACCAACAGCAGAGGCAGAAATATGCAAATTTCGCAGCGGAGTTTTTAAGTTGACCAACAGATGGATCAGCATGCAAACGGTAGCACCAGGACTCAAAATGTGTTTTGCACAAACATTTACATGCAATTATGCCCCTTGGAAAAAATTACGAAACTTGCCTTCATGTCACAGGATGCATAGGGTATATATTAATTATTTTAATTGCTATACGTTTTTTTATCACCTGGTATAAGCTATTATTCGACACAAATATTTAACTTATCTATAAAACAATTTTTTATTACTTATCTCAATACTACACAAAGATCACCTTATCTACATACTCGAACTTTTGTTATCGGCTGACCTTTAGTTTTACGTCGATATTTCGTCCGAATTCGGAGAGGCGAGGCTCGGCTCTTGTGATAACGCGAGGCTCGGCGAAACAGGCGAAGCTCGCTTCTTGGAATTTTTTTTTTGGTAAATAACAGCTACCTGTGCGAACCAGGTGTCACGCTTAAGACAGGTGCACAAAAGTTGACAGGTAAACACTTCTTGCAGGCAGGTGAGACGAAGAGCTCCTAGGACCGATCGTTGGTCAAGATGCCATCGAGGTGGCGCAGGAACGCCCCTGCTATACTACTGTAGTGAACAAGAACCCCCAAATTTTCCAATTACGACTTTGAAAACGGATATGACGTAAGGTTTTTAAACAATTACAATATACAATTACGAGTAGTACAAGAAGTTTCATTTACCCAGAAACTACTTATACAAATTTTCCCCATTCATTTTAAAAATAATTATTTCAAATGGTTATGCTATTATTTCTTATAAAAAATTAGGACATATTGAAATTCTCGAATGCCTAGTAAAAATAAAAAACAATTTAACTTTAACAACAGCCTTAAATCGAAGATAAAACCCATAAATTAAATTTCATAAACCTTTAGTAAATATACTAGGTAGTGTAATTAAAAGTATAACTGGCAACATGGATCAATACCACGCTGAACATCTGACCAAAATATAGACTCATTAAAAAAAATTGACCAACCAAACAAGTTTGTTATCTAAATCAATACGAAATTTTGAAAATATCATTGAAAATGTTTATGTAAAAAAAAGTAATCTATTAGCTTATAACATGAAAAGGGGTTATTTTCATGTCTAGACAGTGAAAACGATAAAAAATAATTGACGTATTTGCAAAAATTTGACCTTTCCTTAATCTAAAAGCGGCATACCGCTGTTTGAATGTGTATGAAGCAAATACCGCGTTTTGCGCTTGAATTTGGCTTAATTTCTTAACAAGTTTCTGCAGATACCACACCTGCTTGTATATGTATTTAGTGTCTTCGCATATTGTTGTCCTTATTAGTATTATCTATTATTTGTTATTTAGATCTTGTATGATGGCACATAACAGAACGAAGTTAATGTTGTTATTAGCTTCACAAGAAAACGATATAGAAGAGACAGAATCTTGGGAGGGAAAAACCTACTTATCAGACACTGTACAGGTTGTAGCTGAGCGTGGAAAATGTATGTTGCAATATCAAAATGATTTTGATGAACCACCAAAAACTCTGGACTTTCTTATGAACAAGAAAATGAAGAAATCTGGGTTATTAAAGTCTGTTCCCTGTATGCTGTCCTCGAGGAGTTCCTAAAGATAAAAAAGATAATATTCTTTAATTTATTTGTTTATTTATCTATTGCTAACAAGATCATATTTATAATGAAAAGCAACGTCACAAAAAGAATTTATAGAGAGATAATAATTTATATTATATATATAACCAATACAATTTAAAATGTCAAACATAGAACTACAATTTATCGAACGTAAACGGATAATAGGCAACGTCAAACTATTTAAATTCTAGGGCAAATTTTGTATCTATACAATTAAAAATCTAACATAAATGAATAAAATATTTGCATTTTTTAACTTTTTTTAAGGCTACGACAAGATAATAAGACAATTATAATAAGTTCTATTTAAACATCCAAACTGAAAGATTAGAATCACACGTAATAACAACTATATAATTAAAAGTAAAATTTAAATGAATTAAAACATTTTCCTTTAGCATATTCAGTAGCAGCCTTTTTTAATCTATTCGTTCCCTCAATACTTCTGATTTCAGGAGGTAAAAGCTGGAATGCTCCAATGCACCGGTAATATGGACCTCTGTCAAAGTGGGCAGAGCTTTGACCAGGAGCTCGGAGTGTATTGGGATCTTGAGTTGTAATAGCCATGGCTTCAGAATACATATTACGGTTTGTTACAAAAAAAATTAGGATACTTTTTACAAAGGTGACTAGAGCTACGAAATATAGGGAGAGTGCTGTAAGGATTCCTTTGTCGATCAAAGAGGGTCTGCATGATGTTCGAGTATGCAGTTTTATCATACACCTAATCAATCCTTTCTGAAGTCTAAACACACTCATCGCGAAGTGCGATGCTCCACAGAAAATTATTCCATGTCTCAGAAGCGACTGTACATATAAAAACTAGAAAATTCTGAGGTTCTCAAACGACATCATGAACCTCAGCCTACGAACAGAGCTAAGCTTGGTCTTTAGATGTGAAACATGACCCTCCCAACTCAGAGTTAAATCCACATGCATCCCAAAGAACTTAACATATTCTGTATGTAGAATGGACCTAGAATTGAGTCTTACATAGAGAGACTGAGACCTGGTGCTTTTCGTTTTGCTGAAAAGAAGCAATGCCGTTTTGTCTGCATTTAGTTTAAGAAAAAGTTTAAGACTCACACCAGGTCACACGTATCATGAGCATACTGACAAATATGCTCACCCTAAACAACCTCCTACCTGAAAATCGAAAGCATTTTTGGAAAAAATTTTCAATACTAAACGAACACGAAGAAGTTTCCGATTGAGTAGATTTTTAAGTACATTTATGTTGATGTTTTGTCTATTTTAATATGTAGTTCATGTTATTATTTAAGAAAAGTTTTTATATAGTTGATATCTTCATGAATTGTATGTAGCTTAATAACAGCTGATAACATTTTCGTTAGTTTACACATGAACTTATCAAAAAAAAAAAAACAATATAATCCTTAAATAACCGAACATATTAAAAATGTATAAATACCGCAGCCGCATTTGGAAACAATGTATTTATTTTATGTTAATACATAGTCAAAAAGCGGTATGTGGTTTTTTTTCTATATTATTTTTAAAAAATTGAATATCATTATTCAAATAACATTATTAATTGGTACTAACTTCTAAAACACAGTTTTTTTGCCAGAGAAGTATCTCTAAATATTCGGTTCACGCAAAAAACTTTAACATCAATTTTCTCACTTTTACTGTTTCTGCAGATACCGCTTTTTAATTTTGGATGGCAGCGTACTTCCCATTTTTTTTTTGGTTAATTACAATTATCTTAATACTCCAAGCGGTGCCGGTGGCTCAGAAAATCGTGTGACTAATAGAAGAAACTAAACAGTATATATTTTTTTTTGTTTAAGCAGTAGGAAGTCTCGACACCATTCAACCTCGACACTGGAGACGAAATTCTCGCCTCGTCTCGACTTTTAGTAAAAGAGACCCTCGCCTTATAGATATAAATACGTCTTTCCCTTTTTTCCCTACGTAATATATAAATGGAATTGCTTGAATATTTTATTTTTATTCTTAAATTTACAGTTGATGAAATGTAAAAGTCAAATAATACTCCATCAAATATTAATAGTTTTTACAGGCCTTTTTTGATACTCCTTCTGTATTACTTAATGATAAAAAAATTCCCTTGACAAAATCCTAGAATTCCTTGTTCTTAATTTTCTTCTCTTGAAGCAGAAATTCGAAAAGATTTCAGATGTTTTACAATATTAATAACCATTTTATTTTTATTAACTAGCTCGATAATAGATACTAAAAATCGATAAAAATGTGCTCTCACACACCTTTACCAAAAGTTCTTGGCTGGAAAACATATATGTATAATAGCAGAAATATATAATTTCTGCAGGTGCAAAAACGGCCTAAAAGAAGAATTGCTTTCGATTATGTCACAGGGTACCCTCCTGCGATCATGATTTCTGGGCATCTACCCTTATCAGGCAGGCTTGTACCCAGGGAGATCTGAAATAATAGATTGCTCGATATGACAAAATCGAAAACGAAACGTCTATCATACTGAAACAGTACTACAAGTTTAAAGTAACATTTAGCACCACCTATCGGGGCTCCGGTGATTTTCGGCTGCAAACCCATAGGTAATTTAAAAAGCATGCACTAGCACCATCATGCGGAGAGTAGATAATATCGATAATAGTAATTTATGTAATCAACCGCACTAAGAAGTTTCGAAATTTTAAAGAGAAAAAAATACTTTAATGCATGCGTTACATGTAATGTTTTTTTCTACGATCATGTAATTTTACAAAAAAAAAGGGTAACTTCCAATAATTAATTAATAAAGCCGCACAACTGTTGATTTTATGCGGAAACATGAAAATAAATCAAAAGTATAAAAAAATAAGCTATATACTTCTTAGTTTTCCAATATCGCTATCTACGAACGCAATTTTCTTAACACAGGTTTGCAATATAAGCAAAATTTCAGATACAATTAGAAATTTATATTCTAAGTGTATATTTAATTTAAAATATTTCTACAAAACCTATTACATATTAACATTGTATGGAATAAAGTGTTGTATTTAGCATAATAATAATGTGATATAATCTACTTACATCCCCAAGGTCATGGTATTTAGATGATGCAATCTATTGGATAGTGGTTTTTAAACTTGTATGAATTAGGATGTCTAATAATTTTAATTAATTTTCATATAAATAATGGTAACTCGCTAAAATAAAACGAAAAAACATCTTGCTAACCATAATAGGTGCCGCTTAGATACTTGAAAGCACTTAACTAAAAATATATACAAATCTAAAGTCTACCTTTCAATAGTTGCAAACCGTAAGCCATTTTATGAAAGCAATGCCGTTTTGTCTGCATTTAGTTTAAGAAAATTAGACTCACACCAGGTCACACGTATCATGAGCATACTGGCAAATATGCCCACCCTAAACAACCTCCTACCTAAAAATCGAAAGCATTTTTGGAAAAAAATTTCAATACTAAACGAACACGAAGAAGTTTCCGATTGAGTAGATTTTTAAGTACATTTATGTTGATGTTTTGTCTATTTTAATATGTAGTTCATGTTATTATTTAAGAACAGTTTTTATATAGTTGATATCTTCATGAATTGTACGTACCTTAATAATAGTTGATAACAACATTTTCGTTAGTTTACACATGAACTTATCAAAAAAAAAAAAAACCAATATAATCCTTAAATAACCGAACATATTAAAAATGTATAAATACCGCAGCCGCATTTGGAAACAATGTATTTATTTTATGTTAATACATAGTCAAAAAGCGGTATGTGGTTTTTTTCTATATTATTTTTAAAAAATTGAATATCATTATTCAAATAACATTATTAATTGGTACTAACTTCTAAAACACAGTTTTTTTGCCAGAGAAATATCTCTAAATATTTGGTTCACGCAAAAAACTTTAACATCAATTTTCTCACTTTTACTGTTTCTGCAGATACCGCTTTTTAATTTTGGATGGCAGCGTACTTCCCATTTTTTTTTTTGGTTAATTACAATTATCTTAATACTCCAAGCGGTGCCGGTGGCTCAGAAAATAGTGTGACTAATAGAAGAAACTAAACAGTATATATATTTTTTTGTTTAAGCAGTAGGAAGTCTCGACACCATTCAACTTCGACACTCGAGACGAAATTCTCGCCTCGTCTCGACTTTTAGTAAAAGAGACCCTCGCCTTATAGATATAAATACGTCTTTCCCTTTTTTCCCTACGTAATATATAAATGGAATTGCTTGAACATTTTTTATTTATTTTTAAATTTAGAGTTGATGAAATGTAAAAGTCAAATAATACTCCATCAAATGTTAATAGTTTTTACAGGCCTTTTTTGATACTCCTTCTGTATTACTTAATGATAAAAAAATTCCCTTGATAAAATCCTAGAATTCCTTGTTCTTAATTTTCTTCTCTTGAAGCAGAAATTCGAAAAGATTTCAGATGTTTCACAATATTAATAACCATTTTATTTTTACTAACTAGCTCGATAATAGTAATTTATGTAATCAACCGCACTAAGAAGTTTCGAAATTTTAAAGAGAAAAAAATACTTTAATGCATGCGTTACATGTAATGTTTTTTCCTACGATCATGTAATTTTACAAAAAAAAAATGGGTAACTTCCAATAATTAATTAATAAAGCCGCACAACGGTTGATTTTATGCGGAAACATGACAATAAATCAAAAGTATAAAAAAATAAGCTGTATACTTCTTAGTTTTCCAATATCGCTATCTACGAACGCAATTTTCTTAACACAGGTTTGCAATATAAGCAAAATTTCAGATATAATTAGAAATTTATATTCTAAGTGTATATTTAATTTAAAATATTTCTACAAAACTTATTACATATTAACATTGTATGGATTAAAGTGTTGTATTTAGCATAATAATAATGTGATATAATCTACTTACATCCCCAAGGTCATGGTATTTAGATGATGCAATCTATTGGATAGTGGTTTTTAAACTTGTATGAATTTGGATGTCTAATAATTTTAATTAATTTTCATATAAATAATGTTAACTCACTAAAATAAAACGAAAAAACATCTTGCTAACCATAATAGGTGCCGCTTAGATACTTGAAAGCACAATCTAAAGACTACCTTTCAATAGTGGCAAACGGTAAGCCATTTTATTTAACGATTTTATTTTTTTTACCCTTTTAATAAAAATACATTTTATGCATGAAAATAAATGAAATCATGTTTCTTAAAAGTTTGTCGTTAAATAAACAAGTTCTGTTTGACGATTCACTTTCTCTCATCTTTATTTTGTTTGCTTGCTTCGTTTATGATGGAGGGCTAATGGAGTTTGAGCCCGACAACACTTAATTCCTGATTTCAACCAAGTTCCTTTAATATCAAATATCAAGAACTTACATTTGAAAAATACGATTAAGGGGTAATTTAAGAAATGTTAAACTGGATTTGAAGCAATAGAATTTGCCTATCTTTTTGAAGTCAAGGGGCTCGTTCTATAATAAATCACAAACTAATAGTATTGGCTTTGTAACTTTTATTTGTAAATTGAAAATGAAGTAGCCTTTCTGGATGGGCACGGTAACCATTTAATAAATTGCATGTTCGTTTAAGGTTCATCAATGATCTTTTATTATTGCTAGATGGCTGGAAAGTGTTCCTGATTCCCGCGTCTTACTCAACAGTAAACTTTATCAAAGAATGGAAGTTGAAAATCAATTTCCCAATGCATTACTTCTGGACGATTCTGGATTTCCCTTAATGGGCTCATGACACCTCTGCATCATTATCCTAATAATGTAGGTGTTATAACTGCCGCCTAAAGGCTACAAAGAAAACTATAGAACGGTCGTTAGGAATATTGAAAGAAAAGTTTACCTGCTTGAACCAGTTAAATCCAGCCTACGCCGCAGTAGTTTTAAAATATTGTGCTACTGTTTGCAACTAAGTAAGGAACGGGAAGAATGATTATGAAGTTGTGTCTGTTGATGAAGAAGAATTTGTGAATGACTTGGAAGAATGAGAAGATCAGCCACCTTTGCCTCCGGCAAGACATAGAAATTAATTCAGGCACACAATTTGAAATCAAACCATTAAACAGTTTTCTCAGGCTGAATTTTTAAATATTTTATTAAGCCGCCATTTTGTTCCGCCATCTTGGATTCATACCAAAATATTACCAGTTGATTCAAACAAAATACTTGAAGTTTTTGCAAAATTTGAGATAAATTGCGTGAGTAGTTTTTTATTAATAATTTTTTTAACATTTCACTAGGCCACCAATTTGTTCCGACATATTGGATTTTTACCAAAATATTACCAGATCATTCCCATATGACCCTTAATTTTTGACCAAAAATTGAATAGATTATACAAGTAATCATGGTTCTTGGGATTAGACCGTATCAAATTGGAATTGCTATCCGACGTTTCGCCTTGGATTGCACGAGGCATCTTCAGGGATCTTTACTCCACGAGAACTGAACACTGAATGAGCTCTGAAGAGATTTAGGCGGGCTTTTATACCCGACTTGTGCCCACCGAACCGTGACCCTGTTTTCCACGTGTGATGTGGACCGTAACCTGTGTCTTTATTGAAATTTTTTGTATGTTTAAATATTTTAAATAGATATAGATTCTTTAACTTATAAAAACCTGGAACCGATGTAAATGTAAATGTAAAGGAAACTTGGTTTCCTTTACATTTATGAAATGGCCAGTGTTATGCTGGTGCTCAGCTACAGCAGATTGAACAAGTTGTTTCTTTTTAATACATCGTTCATGTTCCTTAAGTCTAGTTGATAATGAGCGTCCTGTTTCTCCTACATACACTTCTCCACAGGAGCTAGTAATTTTATATACTCCTTCGGTTTGGAAAGGTACAAGATCTTTCGGGGATCGCAAGCATTGTCCAATCTTCTTGTGTGTATTGAAGATTGTACGTATGTTGGACCGCCGAAGTAATCGTCCTATTTTGTCTGTAGGGCCATGTATGTAGGGAAGAACAACACTACCTAATGGTGGCTCTTTATCATTCTCCTTTGGCGGAGTTGGTTTACTATATCTTTTAATTGAACGCGTAATATCTTTAGTGCAATAGCCATTCCCTCTAAAAGCTTCGGTCAGTTTCGATGTTAAAGAATCTTGATCAGAAATCGAAATAGCTCTGAATACTAGTGAGTTAATAACGGATTTCTGTTGTGCTGGATGGTGATGAGAATTTGCATTTAAGTCTCTATTTGTATGCGTCGGTTTTCTATACACAGAATGTCCTAATGTACCATTTTCCTTCCTTTGAACACATACATCTAGAAAGAGAATTGTTCCATTAGATTCAATTTCCATCGTGAACTTGATATTATGATGTTGCTGATTAAGGTGGTCCAGAAATATGAGGAGATTATCCTGTCCATGAGGCCAAACAACAAAAGTATCATCTACATATCTAAACCAGTTCTTCGGTTTTAGTGGAGCGGATGTTAGAGCAATATCCTCAAAGGCTCCCATAAAGATATTCGCTACCACAGGTGATAGAGGAGATCCCATAGCTGCCCCTGAAGTTTGTTCATAAAAAGTTCCTTGAAAAATGAAATAAGTAGATGTAAGACAAGCTTCCACTAGGTCTATTAAATTCTTATCTAGATTATTGTTATCCAGTATGTCTGATATAATGGAAATTGAGTCGTTGACAGGAACATTTGTATAAAGTGATTCTACATCGAAACTGACCAAAATATCTTCGGGATCCAACTGGATTGTTTTAAGTTTTTCTACGAAAATTACTCTGCCAGTTGGCCTTTCTCCTTAGATGCCGGGATGAAGATGTAGTACCGAAATCGCTACAGGTGAGACATAACATTACTTCTAGAACTGCAAAGAACATTTATAAGCGTGCTAACAATGCATTAGTTTGAGAAAGGATTAAGGCAACACGTCGTGATTTAGATACAAATGCCCGGAAACTATTAGAAATTCATCTGAAATTAGCTTCTAGACTAGGAAGAACTACATTTACAACTTTGGACAACATTACCAACGCACAGGTAGAAAAAATCCATCAAGAAGTTACACTTAAGTAACAAAAGAAGTTTGATGCCCTCCTAAACAGAAAAAATTCATCTCCTCTATCATCTGTGGTAGTGAATAACTTTATGGAAGCCTTTGAGGATATTGCTCTAACATCCGCTCCACTAAAACCGAAGAACTGGTTTAGATATGTAGATGATACTTTTGTTGCTTGACCCCATGGACAGGATAATCTCCTCATATTTCTGGACCACCTTAATCAGCAACATCATAATATCGAGTTCACGATGAAAATTGAATCTAATGGAACAATTCCTTTTCTAGATGTATGTGTTCAAAGGAAGGAAAATTGTACATTAGGACATTATGTGTATAAAAAACCGACGCATACAAATAGATACTTAAATGCAAATTCTCATCACCATCCAGCACAAAAGAAATCGGTTATTAACTCAGTAGTATTCAGAGCTATTTCAATTTCTGATCAAGATTCTTTAACATCGGAAACATCGAAACTGACAGAAGCTCTCAGACGGAATGGCTATTGCACTGAAGATATTACGCGTTCAATTAAAAGATATAGTAAACCAACTTCGCCAAAGGAGAATGATAAAGAGCCACCATTAGGTAGTGTTGTTCTTCCCTACATACATGGCACTACAGACAAAATAGGACGAGATTACTTCGGCGGTCCAACATACGTACAATCTTCAATACGCACAAGAAGATTGGACAATGCTTGCGATCCTCGAAAGATCTTGTACCTTTCCAAACAGAAGGAGTATTAAAATTCCTTGCTCCTGTTGAGAAGTGTATGTGGGAGAAACAGGACTCTCAATATCAAGTAGACTTAAGGAACATGAACGATGTATTAAAAAGAAACAAATTGTTCAATCTGCTGTAGCTGAACACCAGCATAACACTGGCCATTTCATAAATGTAAAGGAAACCAAGGTTCTAGCATCGGTTCCAGGTTTTTATAAACGCAAAGGTAGAAAATCTATTGAAATATTTAAACATACAAAACATTTCAATAGAGACACGGGTTACGGTCTACATCACACGTGGAAACCGATCTTAACACAGGGTCACGGTTCGGCGAGCACAAGTCGGATATAAAAGCCCGCCTGAATCTCTTCGAGCTCATTTAATATTCAGATCTCGTAGAGTAAAGATCCCTGAAGATGCCTCGTACAATCGAAAGCAAAACGGCGGATAGTAATTCCAATTTGACACGGTCTAATCCCAAGAACAATGACTTCTTAATTGACCAAAGCCGTGAAAGCTTCCGTTCTATGTTAGTGGTTGAATTCTATGAATAAAAGACAGCTATTAATATAATTGTTGATTAATTTCTTAAACTAAACTTAAATAGATATAGTTAGGGTGAAAATAATGCAATAGTTATCATAATAGTTTCTGCTTATGTACTGTCGTTAATATCAACGTTAGCCTGCTCGCTCACTTCATTGACAACAATCACTGCCGGTTTTGTTGGATTGTAAAATTCTCATTTCCATCTCCATTTTTCTTGTGTCTTATATTGGATTTGGATTTTTAAAAATTGAATCTGAAGATTTCTTTTTCCGTGTGCAGTAGTTATCAACGAAGGGTCCAGGATGATGTTTAATAAAATAAAACCTGTCGCCTCTCCGACACGCATCTCTCTAACACTAGAAGTAAACCTTCCATTTGTTGATAAAGTAGTAACGCAGCATGGGAGATATTAACTAATGCTTTTTGCTTCAGTGTTCGTACTTGGCTTGGTTGGATTTATTTTTTCCCTAATATCTTCCATTAGAGTTAGTCATATCTATAGATTCGGCGTTGTTATTCAACTTCGTTTTTATATTTTATCCTCCTCCTCCAGTTCCCGTTTTGTACGCATTATCAATCTTTTCTTATATTCAATAGAACAATAAATACCTAGGCAATGGTAATAATAACTATTAAATTAATGAAAATGTAGGATATTCTTTAAAATGCAGGGTGTTCTTAAAGTTAAGGGATTTAGTTTGACAGGTCGTAGAACTTATACAGACAAGTTAATTCTAAAACATTTATACTAAAGCGCATTGCTTCCAATAAAAAGGGTGTTGAAATTTTATATTATTTTAGTTTTTTTACTGCGACGTCACGGGATGTTTTTACTTAAAATATCGGATTCCCCATTTTATTTCCTAACATTTTGTTTTCTAACTACAATTTGATATTTTTTACTGTTTAAAAGTGATTTGGCAAAATGTCTATTTTGTATATAGCCAATTTTACTTAACAAAATTTAAAAAATCTAATATTTTCCTTAATAACTTTTAAACGGTACAAAATATTAAATGAATATAGATAAAAAAATTAGAAATATAATGGGGAAACTGGTTTTCAAAGTAAGGGCAATGTGAGTCAAAAGAGGTCATAACCCCTAAAAAAGTAGCACCCTATACATTTTTTAAATCTATTATAGTCCTTTCGAAAGCATTGATCATAGTACATTGTGTCCCAAATTAGAATAAGTTATCTGTAGAAGTATACAAGGTGCATTATAAAAAAAATTAAAAAATAACTACAATTTTGACACCCTGTATATTAAAAGAAAGCGTTTTAGTATAATTTTTTTTTGGTAAATTAACTTCTCTTTAGGAGTTCTACAACCTGCCAAAATAAATGACTCAACTTTAAGAACACCATGTATACTTGGTAATATCATATCCTCAACATGATTTTATTCCAAATTCTAAGTATCTATAGATAGGTTGAAAATCTAGAAATTTAGACAATAACCACTTCTTTCATAAACACTAAAAAGAACATATAAAAATAACTTACCGGAGTTAAATTTCGCAACTTGCACAAAATATTTAATAGTTTGTCAACTTCAAGACAGTCGTATATAAAAACATCAATTTACAATCATTTATCTTAAATAATTAACGGACAATAAATGATTTTCCAATTGTATTATACCATTTTGTTGTTAAAATAAACTATTTACCCAGATATTGTAAGCCCTTCAAGAAAATAAACTAAAATTAAGTAAAATTAAATTTTCTCAACAAAACACTGCAAGAATAAATGGATATAAAATATAAACCAGTCGACAACTTATATAAGTTCATTGATTGTATTTAGGTGTGAGAATAACAGATAAAACTGATAAACGTTTGACCAGTTTAGCAGCTCATATACAGGGCGATACGAGAGCTTCAAAACAGGGGCCTCTCAAAAATGGGAATTTGGTTTATGGATAAATTGTTAAAATTCCTTCAGAATATATTAGATGAAGTCAAAATACACCGTTTCTGAAACTTTGAGTCAAATTAGACAAGCAGCTTCTAGGCTCAATTTGACCTAAACAGAATTAAAAAAAAATCCGAAGGAAATCATTCATACTTAGATTACGAGAAAAATAATTTTCAATACATAAAACATTTCAATAAGTCAAGAAAAAAAAAACCAATTTTCGGAAGCTCAATTTTTTTATGCTGCTTCTACATGTATGCAGACAGACTAGATATTTTCGGAGAGCCTCGAAATTCCAAGTTTGCTCTGATTGGTCAAAATGTGAAAAAATGGGCGGATTCCAAAACAATTAACAAACTTGGAGCATTTTTTGGCCTCAGAATCAGATAGTTCACAGCTCACGTCACGTCAACACATATAGTACCGAGTTTGTCCACATTAACTGCGAATTATATTTTTTAAAATGTGTTTAATTTTAAAACTTAATTATTTTGCTTTGTGCTAATAAAAAATAATTTTCATTGTTGATAATAACATTTAAAATTTTTTCACTCCTACCTTAATTGTGTCGAACTGATTTTTGACAAACCGATTTGTGACTATGTTGGTTCTTTCCTTAACTGGACGATTCTTAATTTTAGGGGTAGAATTTAGTGTAGCTTCGAAAATACGCTTTTAAATTCTCCTATCAGAGCAACTGATGCAGGGAACTAAATGTGCATATATTTGTGGTATATATAACTACAATAATTTTAATTATTTGTGAACTAACATTTTTGAGGCGCGTGGAACGTCGTCGTGGAGTGAGAATTTATTGTGGATAATATTTTTAAAAAACTTTTACTTATTAATTGTTCAACGAATTTGTTCTTAACTTACAATGCTGTAAAATTCTATTGATATTCGTACTGCTTCGTTTTCTTCTGAGAAATACATTTCGAGAATTTTCAAACAAGCTCAAAACAGCTGATTGCTACCTGACCTAGTAGTTAGCCAATGTTTTAAATAAAAATCAAGAGAACTACGACTGGAGAAGCTCCAGATTGGAGTTATCTTTTTTTATAACGAAATTTTGGAAGGAGGAAATTTCCACTGAACAACTTATAAACAATTTTAACTTAACGCAAAACGATTGTTGATAAGTTTTGTACTTAATGGCAGTTAGTAGAGATAAACTCTTACTCAGTTGGGCTATTTTTTCAAATTAAACTATGAACTGAATTAACGAACTTAAATCATAATCAGTGAAGCGAAATAAACTTTAAAACCTTAAAACTTAAACTGCAGGTTTCTTGAAAGAATTAATCATTTGTAAATTTAGTTTTAGTACTTTTAACATCCGGCGTCCATGTTAACATGGCCTTAAAATCGTGTGTAATTTAACTGTGTACGTATTATTGAAATTATTTTAACAAACTAACGTACTTTCCCCCATAATATTTTTCCGTCGCTACTCTCAGAACATGTTTTACAGTTGTGAAATTTGGTTTAAAAAATAAAAAATACTAAAAAGCAACAATAAAGCTTTGCCTAACTTACTAGCCAGCCGACCTCACCAAAGTTCACTTGAAATAAATGAAAATCTAGATGATGATTCAAGTTACAAATCTCTTAGTTAAAGTTCGCTTGTGTCTACTGACTACTGGGGAGGTAAACTGGAGGCAAACCAAAAGCCTAGCTAACGTAAAATGGCACCGTCTTGTACCATCGTTTGCGATTTGTAAACAAAGATATTTGTTTTACTGCCTTAATTTAAAAAACTTTGTTGTCGAGACAAAATACTTCAGAGGGGTTCCTCAGGAACCTATGATTCAGGCATTACAAATTACATGAGTGCTTTTGTTTAGTTTTAATTGAAAATACTTTTATAAGACGCACAGGGAAACTTTTATAACATAAAAGTTATTATGTGTCATACAGAGTTCGTCGACTTGTAAAGAAAAAGAAATACATTGAAGCAAAAATCCATTGGAGCAAAAATTTCTAAATTTTAATATGTAAAATTGAATAATTGAAATAGTTAAACTTTGTCTAAATTTTCAAAAAATCTATTCATTTTCTGGTTGATACTTGACCACTGTTTAATACAAATATGCTTTTAAACCTTCTAAACAGGATCAGCCTCTTTTGCTGACTTTACTCGGACACAGTCAAAACTTAAAAGATTGAACGCCTTCCAAAATAATTTTCACGAAGAGATTATTTATAAAAAAAAATCATATAAAAAAGATAGGAATTTGTTCTCTAACATGGCGATAACGGTGAAAATCTTTATTTTATAGATTTGAATAAACACGACAATCTGGCAGTTTTCTTAGATATGCCATCTTCTATTACATGAAGAGAATGATGAGTTAAATTTAGAAAGTTGTTACTTTGGACGTTTTGTAAGTTTGAAAATGTTGACAAAATGACATGTTCTATTAAGGCATGGTTTGGTCGTTGATGAAAGTTGTTAAAAGGGCTGGTACTGCCATCAAAAAGGGTATCTGCAGTATCTGGGTTATCAGAAACTCAGAAATATTTTATAATTTTAACGTGTGTTGACACCCTTTCAATTTCCTTTGACCTGCCTATTTTTTATAATTTTTGGAAGAGATTGAGAATTGGGGTCCCCCAAAGCAATATCACCATATAAGTTAGTGTATGCTAGTACTAGATCTCTATCACGTAGCTCAGAAAAACGTTACAAGAGTCTTATGCAGAGAAGTTGATAGGCTTTTACTTTGTATACCATCATATTTATCGTATGACAAACAAAAAATGAGTTATAGTACAGAAACTAACCTCTTGTACATAGTTTGTATTTTTAGGGGGTCGCATTTTTATCGGAGGTAATAGAATTTTTGATATGTTTTTCGAGAACTCCAAATTTAGCCATTACACAAAAGAAAATATACTAAATAAATTTTTTTTCGTTTTTACATTTATTGACGAGGACCTAGCTAGGGTTTGCTCTGACAAACACCAGAACACCAGGAGCAAAAGCGACGTAGAGTCTTCCCGGATTCTGTTTTTTACGACGGGCGGCTACTCCCTTCTCCTTGATGTCTTTGTCCAATATTAACCTCGGGGTATAACCTACAACATCCGGTAAGGGAGGCCGCAATCTGTCAGGCAGGAACCTCAAACGATCTTGGTCAACACAATGCTTAGAAAATAGGATTAAAGGCCATAAGTATACTAAAAATGGCCTACTGCCCTTCACAAGCATGAACAAACAACAAATCATGAGTTTAATTTCAGTGCAACCGATATTTTAGCACAAGAGAAGAATTATCCTAATAAAAAGGAGAATGAAGCAGTTAATGATAAAAAAGATATTTGTGGATTATCTTATTTTCCCTCTATACATTTTAAATAGAAAATAAACTTGCCTCTGTATATCTATAAAAGTATTATTTGTTTCACAGCTAGCTAAGCATCAGATAAATTCTACCGTTTTTATTACCAAAAAAAAAAGATAACCGAAACACTCAGTTTAATATCATTTACAACACAACATGTAAATTGATTATCCAAGGTGCGTACCATAAAATTAAATATTAAATCGATAAAATTGTTAAAAAAACTAAACATTTTATTTTAACAAACGTAGCATGTGTAATATTATTAATATGACAATTTTAAGTTTTAAATTTTAAAACCTTTTTAATGTTTCTAGTATGTATATAATGTTTGCGTCTTTGTGTATATTTTTCCTGAGTTTTTTGTTTTAATGAAAAAAATACTACTTTAGAGTTCAAGCAAACCAAAATAAAATCTTTAGAAAGCTCAACACAATGAGCGAAACGTTGACTTGATATGATATATATATATATATATATATATATATATATATATATATATATATATATATATATATATATATATATATATATATATATATATATATATATATATATATATATATATATATATATATATATATATATATATATATATATATATATATAGGCTATTAAAGACAGCGTGTATATAAATTTTTCATGTTATAGTTAACGGCACTTACCTTTATTACTCTCATCAATTCTTATCTGCAGTATTTTATTTTTCATAATTCACAATCAACTATAGCTTGGTGCTTTTTTTGCCAAATCGCAAAACGACATTGCATGATAAAATCAAACAAGTGCCGATAAGGTGTGTAAAAAAGCTTCCACCAATTTAAAAAATTCTGTTTTATTCTTCTACTTGCGTTCTCGATATGTCGTTGCTTTAATTTAGAGTTACTAAAATGTTGGCTAAAATGAATTCGCCCTCATACCAATGTCTAGTGGTCCAATTTGCCTTAATAAAACATAATTTTGTTTTGCGTTGTAATTTTTAATATCTTTGCAACCCTTGCTCTGATTTATAACCGTAGGGTGCAAGATTGCTACGTTCTTATTTTTTTCAATAATAAAATAAGGACTATTTTATTTTATTAATTTACAGAAATAAAAAAACTAGCAAAGTTAATTAAAAAAAAAGGCAAAAGTATCAAGAGACAAGCTCGCGGTCAATAGAGCGTGCAATATCAATGCTCTAAGCTCGTTTATCCAGGAGAGTGGACGTGGGAAAAAATTAAAAGTAAAAAAGGTGAGCGCCCCCAATTTATTACGGCCTAAATTGGAAAGCCCCTGGATGTGTTCTGCACTCACTTCCTGATACGTGACAAAAAAAAATTGTAATTTAAAATTAAGAAGTTATTTAATAAAAAAAAACTGAAAAAGAAAAGAAAATGTGAGCTAAATAAATCACAATCTAAAACAATAAAATCTATTTAATAAAAGTTGTTTTTTTGAAATGCCTGTAAAAAAAATACAAAACACTAGTATGAAATAAAAAAGGTTCACCAATTGATCAAGCCTCCCAGCCTGATACGTCACTGCAACCGGTGGAAGGTGTACAAGTAGTTGTAGGGCGGAACGTTACTCGTTAACGTCAAAGGGAGCCTTAAAGCCCCGTACTAAGACCCTAAGAAAAGAAAAGGTTTTCTAGTATTTTTTTAATAATTATATAAAAATAAAATATTCACTATTTTAAAGAAAACAGTCAAATATATGTTCAATATTCACGAATTAATCAAAATGAAAACAAAAATGTAAATTAACGGATGAATACCAAAATTTAGTCGAAACTTCGTGTCGCAAATATAAATAAACAAATAATAAAACCTTAGAAGTAAACTGAAATCGAGAAAGAAAATCTTAAAATATTTTCCATTACAATTGCATAATTCAGTATCAAAATACAAAATTACGTAAGCGTTTACATTAAAATAAATATCAAAGTTTCAACTAAGTCTGGTTAATTCAAAATTTTAAAAAAATTATGCTAGAAATTAGCAAATTCTTACAGGAACCCCAGAGGCCCTGATGAATACTATAATATAAGCGAAACGTTGTATAAAAAATCAGCATAATATTAAAGGCGATTTGTAATAAAAGGTATTATAGAAATTGAATTTAATTAAAAAAAATTAACCATTAGAAAAAATAATAGAATATTAAACAACAATTTACATAACAATAAAAATAATACAAAATGTACTGATTTCGGTCAACCAAAATGCAAAATAAAATATAAAATAGCAAAAACTTTCCAAAATATAGGCACTTATGTACTTGAAGAATACCCAATATTCAAGCGAAACGGTTTAAAGAAAATAAACCTTAAAAATTAATTCAGAATAATATCGGTATGAAATATAAAAACTACAAAAAGATATTTAAACCCCAATATAACAAACTTGCATAATAAAGTTTTCTTTCAACAAAATATTTTCAGACGATTCCAAAGTTAAAAATACAAAATACTATAGATTAAAAAAAACTACGTCATATTAAATTACTGAACAGCTAGACAAGATATTTTAATTAATAACCCAATTTATAAAAAAATAATTGCAACTATTAACGTATTTCAGCTCTGTGAGCTGCTACAAATGTTGACTGATTTATACTAAAAGTGAAGGCATGAGTCTCAAATGTAATAAAAAAATTAACTAATATAGCAACTATAATAACCATCAAAAATTTAATTTGCAATCTATCGGTAATCTCCTTTCTTTTTCAACCGGGAATTCAAAAGGAAATTTATTATAAAAATTAGCCCAAGTCCCCATACAAAAAAAAATTATTATATGATTTATATTATATTATTATATGAGTAAAAGTTAATTTCGATATATGACCAAAAATTACCAAATTACGTAATATAAAAGCAAAAGTATTCAAAAGAAATATACACTTTTCAAAATAGATGAAATTGAATTACCTATTCAATAGGGTTTAGTTCGCCACGGACAGGAATACTTCTTCACAATGTGGTAGGAAAATGGCGGCCTGGTCCAACTTCAGCACCAAAAATCCTCTCTCAGAGAGATTACTTGGAGGTTACAAAATATTATAAAATTCACAAATAAAAAAACCCCAAGTAAATTATTACCGGACAGGAATACTTCTTCACATCGTGGTAGGAAAATGGCGGCCTGGTCCAACTTCAGCACCAAAAATCCTCTCTCAGAGAGATTACTTGGAGGTTACAAAATATTATAAAATTCACAAATACAAAACCCCAAGTAAATTATTACCGGACAGGAATACTTCTTCACATCGTGGTAGGAAAATGGCGGCCTGGTCCAACTTCAGCACCAAAAATCCTCTCTCAGAGAGATTACTTGGAGGTTACAAAATATTATAAAATTCACAAATACAAAACCCCAAGTAAATTATTACGAAGCTGAGGAGAAATCCCACTAAAGGATTTCCAACAAAAACTTGGATTTTATTTTCCCCAGTTCGCGCTGAAGACCTTTCGATGTTACAGGAGACCAGAAAAGTGAAGTGAGAAGTCCTGGAATCAGCTCCGTTGTACCTTCTAGAATTTACTTAACTCGGATGCCGAACTATCATTGGTTAGATTGCCCCAGGTGACATCAGTGTTGTCAAGAGGAACTCGGAATGATTTAAAGTAGGAATTGCAGGGCAAGAAAAACGATCACTGATTGGTTTATAATTCAATCGGCAACCACCTGAGAATAAACTTGGCAACAGTTGAGATCTTAGCATGCGTCTACTAAATGAGGGCATATCGGATGCAGCGAATGACAGCGCATAGGAAGTGACACATCCCATAACCCTAAATTATACTGTGAACTATTTATATATATAATATTTTAGGCAATTCACAGAAGACAAAAAAATGGTCTAGTAATAATTCAGAACATAAATGGGTCTAAATACTCATGCAATCAGGAGAAAATGATAAGTAATTTGGTTTTCCAAACACGACACACAACCGATTTAGTTACATCAATATGCAACTGCTACCTAATCCAAGAAAAAACAAGGTATGAATATTGATTTTAAATCGAGAAATTTTATGTGTTTATAGGCCAAAGTTACGTGAAAGAATTTGTACTAATATTGGCCTTATGCGTTAGATATCCAGGGCTAAAAGGGAATACAATTAGCATAGAGTAAATTTAAAATAAAGTAACAAGCATGTATTGGCCTAAAAACATTCTTATAGATATATATATATATATATATATATATATATATATATATATATATATATATATATATATATATATATATATATATATATATATATATATATATATATAAATATCTAAAATAGAAATATTTATCAAAGTAACTGTGCTTCATAAACATAAATTCCTACATATGAGTATTAATACAAAATATCGACCTTACATGCAAAAAAAATTCGGTACATTAACGCCAGTATTTTATTATTTACAGCCACAGAAAAGATATGTTTGGACCCAAAAATAAGAGGTTTGAAGTCGAAAATGCAACATCCTGACAAGATTATCGAAAGACTAAAACTTGCATAAAGGAGGCAAAACAGGTTTCCAAAACTGCTGAAATTAAATTCTTATTTACTCTGTAATATTAAGAAATAAATATATTTAGAAGTTAATTGGGTTTCGTTTTTTAAATAATTATAATTTTAATTGATGAATGATATTGTATGAATCTAGGCATCGCCATCCAAGTAACAACGTTTGAGTGTGCAGTAAAACGTTTCTTTAGAACGGGGTGGTGAACTACTTTAGTTTAAGAATATTGATAGTTGTTGATAAATAGGTGGCGCTATACATACCGATTAATTATTATAATATAATCCGGTATAACAAATGAAATCTTCGCTTGAGATATGGGTAATCTAACTAAACTATAAAACCAATATATAATTTAAATAAAGCGCACATATCAATTATTAAAAATTAACACTAAAAGAACACATTATAAATGTTAAACTTAAAGGTTAAACTATATAACAAAATTAGAGTGTTACAACTCTCCCTCTCCAAGGAAAGGAGGGAAACTTTAAAAAAAAGTTGACCGACGATCAGAACAAAAAAGAAAATATAAAAAAAAATCAAGGCAAAATATTTAGACTATTTTCCCAGTCTCTGGTCATACCGCTCTTTAAAGCTCAGTGAGGAGGATGTAAAATCAATTAAACTTCAAATGGCCGAGGGAGGGAAAACTCAAAGTGAATACAAGAGGGAAAGGAAAGAAGAGAAACTAAATCAAGACAGAAACAAAAAAAAAGAAATCAAGCGCAGGAGCGCCTTAAACAACAAGTCACACTCATACTGTGCCAGCACAAATGAAACAAACCACAATAATACAAGGTAAAAGTGTAAAAGGTAAATAGTCAAATTCACTCTGAGTGTGACTCGTCATCGTCAATGATATTTTGACGGAAAGCGGGAGATTTTTAAGTGTGAACGACAATATAATATAAATAAATTTGTTATTTTACCATTAAGAGCTTTTTAAGTGTGAACACTTGGTGAACTTTTACCATCGGCAGATACCCGCCGCGACCAAATTCTTAAGGCCCAGGTCACAGGGCCGGAATAGAGAAAGAAATAAACTTAATAAAGGTAACAAGCAAAATTCCAAATAGGCCCAAAGAATTCCGTATATACATGGTGATGGTCATTAAAGCCAAAACGGCCTAGAAGGAAATAAATAATCCAACAAAATATTAAAGATAACAAGCTAGAACTATTCAAAAATTCAACAATAAAGGTAGTTAAGTAACCCAATAAGGACAAACATGTTATCCTTCTACCAAAAGAAGTAAGTTTGCCCAAAAACAAAAATAAACTGAATAGCAGTAGTACCGCTTACTGCTATGGTAAAGGAATAAGCCGGGCTCTAAGAACAGACACGCCATGCTAAGAAGACACAATCGGGAATAATAAGTCAAATCTGGGAAAATAGTCAAAATTGGTGAAAATTTAAAAGAGTGACAGGTAGTAGTTACTGATCTAGTCTTACAATATAGAACAAGCTACAATGTCACTAACCCTATACTTAAAAATAAAAATAAGCAATGTACTAACGATAATAATAAGCAATACGAAACAGATGGTAATACATTTTGTTTCGATCTTTGAAATCAGTTTGATGGACAGTCAGATTCAGATTCGATTAGCACTGGTTTAAGATCTTGAACGTGCCAAATACGTTTGTTAGCACCGAATTCATCTGCGAGCTCATATGTACAGGGTGGTCGAAATTGGTCTGTTTTAACAGAGAAAACCTATTTCCTGACTAGATAGAGCAAAACTGACTTAGGTGTCATGGGCTCGATTTCTGAGAAATGTTTAATGGCAAAAACCGCCTGCCGATATTTTCACTGCCAACTGAGATATAGGGCGTTTTTCAATTTTCGCCCATTTTGAAAATTGTCCATAACTTTTTTATTTTGCGGAATATTAACATTCTGCAAAGACATTCTAAAGGCACTTTTTTATGTGCAATCCAGTGGCATACTCAGATTTTTTCTATAGTTGTCCGTTTTATCATAAATAGGCAAAACTTTTTTTTTTCAAATGGAAATCATAGTTGGCTATAAATTATAAAAAATGCTCGCGTTTAGCCCTTTTCAGTGATATAAAGTTGTAGGTACTTATTTTCAAAAATAACGAAAATATTAGGTGTTTTTGGTTTACATCGAAGTAGGCTTTGATTTGTGATGACAATATCTCAATTATGTATTGTTAAGATTTATAGTTTGTTAGCAACTTAAACACAACTTTAAATAACACTAGCTAACGTTATTTTAATTATTTATTATTAATTTTTTTTATTTTTTTTTGTTTACATAGCAAAGTTGAACAAAATTAACAAACTAAACTACTATTTACAGCTACAAGTGAAAATAAAAAATAATTATGAAAATCTAGGTATTTAGTTAGATAGGTTTCTGATAAATATATTTAGAGAAGTTGTTCAAATTGAGCCCCTCCCTGTTGAATACAAACTAAGCATCTTTTGCGTACCGAGTTGCAACTATTTATTAGTTCAACTGGGCTAATAGATGCAAAAGCTTGCCTAGTGGCCTCTTGCAATTCTTCTTTTGTGTGAAAGGTTCTTCCTTTAAATATCAAGTCCTTCAATCTTCCCCACAAAAAAAAATCTAAGGGAGTTAAGTCACAGGACCTAGCAGGCCAAGGTATGGGGCCCCACGTACCAATCCAATTTTCTCGAAATTCGAAGTTTTAAACCATCTTGTTGATAGTAGATATTTCTGGCATCAGCTAAAGGTATGTCTTCCAACAAAGGGACAATATATGTGCGCAAAATATTTACATAATCATCTGCAGTTAAATTTCCATCGTAAAAATAAGGTCCCACAAATCTTCCTCGGAATATCCCCACCCATATATTGAATCCACACCGACCTTGCCGGTCTTGTTGCACAACTACGTGTGGATTTTCAGTGGACCAGTGATATGAATTATATCTATTAAATATACCAGAAGTATCTACTCTGGATTCATCACTCCAAATAATATTTAATGGAAAATTCTCATTCTCCATGAATTTTTGCTCATACCACTGACAAAATCTCAATCTTCTAGCGGCGCCCCCTTCACGGAGTTGATGAACTCTTCTCGTTCTGTACGGTTTGAATTTATGTTTTTTGAGTATTTTTAAAACGGTGGTCTTTGGAACATTCGTTATATTAGCCAATGTTCGAGAGGAGGTGCCAGGATGATCTAATACCTCACCAATTATATTTAGCTGCTGGATTTCCTTTTCTTCCTTTAGTTCATAATGTCTTGTTCTTAACTTTTTAAAACTTCCGTAATTTACTAAATTACTTTTTAATGTTTGATAAATTCGGTTATCCGGTTGACGTCGCTCGGGAAATGTATTAAAATATAATTCACTAGCTGCTTCAGGAACTTCGTTAGATAATATGTAACATTTTAACATATCATACTTTTCATAATTCTCAAACATATTTTGTCAGCAACTTAACACAACTTTATAAAGATAACACCAAAACGCAATAATTACACCAGACTACAGTAATCTGACAGCAATATATTCAAAATATTGAACGCGCGTCATTATTCCAAGGCCTACTTCGATGTAAACCAAAAACACCTAATATTTTCGTTATTTTTGAAAATAAGTACCTACAACTTTATATCACTGAAAAGGGCTAAACGCGAGCATTTTTTATAATTTATAGCCAACTATGATTTCCATTTGAAAAAAAAAAGTTTTGCCTATTTATGATAAAACGGACAACTATAGAAAAAATCTGAGTACGCCACTGGATTGCACATAAAAAAGTGCCTTTAGAATGTCTTTGCAGAATGTTAATATTCCGCAAAATAAAAAAGTTATGGACAATTTTCAAAATGGCCGAAAATTGAAAAACGCCCTATATCTCAGTTGGCAGTGAAAATATCGGCAGGCGGTTTTTGCCATTAAACATTTCTCAGAAATCGAGCCTATGACACCTAAGTCAGTTTTGCTCTATCTAGTCAGGAAATAGGTTTTCTCTGTTAAAACAGACCAATTTCGACCACCCGGTACACTGTGTCCCAGATTGCTTGTAATCACAGGGTTTCTCGGTAACCAGCAGAGATAGAACTTTGCGGTTTTCGCGACTCTGTATCAATTTTTCGAGAAACTTTGAATGCCGTAAACAGAATTGTGCCAGATTGTTTCGTTCCCAAGATACAGAGTGAAATAGAAATTTTGCGCTTTTGGGGGTGGTATCATATTTCGGACACCCTGTCAGATAAAGAAAAGGTTAAAAACTGCTATGGATAGATATTTTTACGTAGAGTCTAGTGCTGTAGTCGAAATTTTTTTTAGACAAACCGTTTTTGAGATATAGCCCAAACTTAGTATTTTTTAAATGGGACACCCTGTATTTTTTGGTTCCAAAAAATTTGCCTTTTTTTTCTCTTTAAAATGATGTATCACACTATGCACTTTTGACGTAAACTAAGCCTTATAAACGCAATATTAAAAGAAAAACGTAAGTTGGCCATGGAAATATGGCATGGAAACAAAAATCAAAACTATTTGTTTCTTAAATATATCAAATATTGCCGTGTTTATCCTCTTATCATACGAGTTACCAATAATTCTAACAGGTAAATTAGTAGATATTAAGAAGAAATAAATAATTTTGAAATAAGTCATAAGTATGATATGATGATGACAGTGATCAAGCATCTGATTTATATTTTAACAGGTAAGCACCAAGCGCTTAAATTATTATGAACCTCCTTTCAAAATTTTTTTTCAATTCCACTTTGAGTTATGGACTATTTCCAAAAGCTTTTTTTATATCGTAGATATCCAGAAAGGCCTCAGCCACACGAGGCAATTTTTCGCCGAATTAAATTAAATTTAATTAATGATGGATCATTTTCAAAGCACAAGGCTAAAACATATAATAAACGAAATCACGAGAACAATGAGATTGTTGTATTAGCAAGTATTCAGGCCAATCACGCGAATTCATGTAGGCATATTCAGGAAACAGTGTGGGTGTCAAAATCACAAACGCAAAGGATATTAAGAAAACATAAATATAAGCCTTATAAAGTAAATGTAGTACAACAATTGCATCCTGGAGATGCAGAAAGGCGTGTAAATTTTTGTAACTGGTATCTTCAAAAAACCCAAAATGACCCTGACTTCGGTAGCAAGGTTATATGGTCCGACGAAGCCTATATAAGTTGTAGTGGTATTTTTAACAGGCATAATAATAGGCACTGGTATACGGAAAACCAATTTTTAACAAAAGAACGTCAGCAGCAAGGAAGGTTTGGGTTTAGCGTCGCTTGCTTTATATTGGGAACAAAGATTACATTCCATATTTACAATAATAATTTAACAGCAGATAGATATCTAGCAATTTTAAATCAAATACTACCGGATTTATTGGATAACTTGCCGCTAGCAAATCTGCACAATATTTACTTTCAGCAGGACGGTGCTCCTGCCCACAATGCGCAAATTATAAGGCCATTTCTATTTGAAAACTTTCACGATCGCTGGATTGGTACAAATGGACCAGTAAGGTGGCCTGCTAGGTCGCCAGACCTCTCAATATTAGATTTTTTCGTTTGGTCTTACTTAAAAAACAAAATTTACCTGAATAGAGTCAATACGATGGAGCAGCTGCAAAATGCAACCATTCAGGCATTTAGATCATTGGAAGATAGACCTATAATAATGATGAATGCTCTAAGAAAAATTCGCACTGTGTGCCAATTATGTGTTCGTGGGGGCGGCCATTTGAACAGTTTTTCTAGTTATGTAGAATTTGTTTAGTATTGTGATTAAGTTTATCAATATTATAGAGTTTATTTATTTTATAGTAAAAAAATGGTTATTAATTTTTTATGTTGTTTAATTTTGCTTCTGGACACTTTTAATATCTACCCATATTTCCATGGCCAACTTACGTTTTTCTTTTAATATAGCGTTTATAAGGTTTAGTTTACGTCAAAAGTGCATAGTGTGATACATCATTTTAAAGAGAAAAAAAAGGCGAATTTTTTGGAATAAAAAAATACAGGGTGTCCCATTTAAAAAATACTAAGTGTGGACTATATCTCAACGGATTGTCTAAAAATTTGTGCGACTACAACACTGGATTCTACGTAAAAATATCTATCCATAGCAGTTTTTACCTTTTCTCTATCTGATAGGGTGTCCGAAATATGATACCACCCCCAAAAGCGCAAAATCTCTATGTCACCCTGTATCTCGGGAACGAAAAGATGTGGCACAATTCGGTTTGCGGCATTCAAAGTTTCTCGAAAAAGTGACACAGGGTCGCGAAAACCGCAAAGTTATATCTCTGCTGGTTTCCGAGAAACCCTGTGATTACAAGCAATCTGGGACACAGTGTACAAGTGCCAGTTTTTCTTTTAATAATAAAAGAACCTACAATTCGGGAGATAGTTTAGCGCTTAAATAATTGGCGGCGTCGGACAAACTCTTATTTTTACGCCAAACTTGATGGCCAAAAGTTTAACTAACAGGACGTCTACGTAAATTATAATGGTGTTTAGCTTTGAGTGTAGAGGATTCATTTCTTTTGAGGATTGTTAGATATAATTGTTTAAAAGATTTAACTCGTTTTCTAACGTACAACGTACGCGACAATTTTCCAGCAGCTGGAATGATTTGGAAAGTTAGGATTGGCCGACTTAACAAACTTATACAAATTATCGTTTTCCGCTCGCCAACAGGGATACTTTTCAGGGTGATCTTCTAACCTTACCAACATTCCACGGTACCATTTGTCTGATGTTTTAGAAAAATCTATAGACGGCTTGACCTCATTGACACTAGCGACTCCGTCAGTAGTAACTGGTACAGAACGTGAAAGAAAATCAGGTACTATATATTTTTTACCCTTCTGGTGAATTAGTTGAAAGTGATAGGGTTGAAGGCGGAGAGCCCAACGAGCAAGACGACCTTGAGAATCTTTAAGATTATGCAACCACAACAACGAATGATGATCTGCAATGACTTGAAAATGAACACCTTCCAAGTAGTGCCTAAGTTTCTCAACACTCCAAATAACTGCAAGACACTCTTTTTCCGTATGTTAACTATAGCCTGCACTTTCTCTGGATCTGGTCTTAAACCTCGAGCATGTACGATGTAACCTAGATATTTAAGCTCAGGTTTACAGAAATGGCATTTTTCCTGAGACACAACTAAACCAGCTTCCCTTAATCTATCAAAAACAAGACCTAAGATTTTCAAATGTTCTTCAAAAGACTTAGAAATTATCACAATGTCGTCCAGATAGACCATGACGTTATTTTCCAAATCTACTCCCAAAACTCTGTCCACAATGCGTGGCCAGGTGGCTGGCGCATTAGTTAGCCCAAAAGACATGCGGCGAAACTGATAGAGACTTCTTCCAGGGACAGTGAAAGCGGTAAGTTCTCGGGAAGATTCACTAACAGGGACTTGCCAAAAGGCAGATTTAATGTCTATGGAGCTGATAAAACGGGCATCTCGGAGACGATCTAAAATGGCTGAAATATAAGGAATTGGGTAGGAGTCTTTTTTTGTTTTTTCATTGAGACGGCGGTAGTCGATGCAGAATCTGTAGCTGTCGTCCTTTTTCTTGACAAAACGCACTGGGCTTGACCACGAACTTTTCTAGGTTCTATGACACCAAGTTTTAACATTACCTCTACTTCTTGGTCAATGATCTCTGCTTAAAGGGAGAAAGAAGGTGGTACCGTTGTTTGATAGGCTGTTCTCGTATCGAAGGGGTTTGATTCGCAAAATTTTTTATGTTTCCGTTGAACACAGCATCTCTTGCATGGGTTTCCCCACACAAGATGCCATGTTCTCGTGGGCGTTCGAGTTTGTTCGAATTTGTTCGAATTGTGGGTGGAGCCACAGCCTTCTTATCTCGTCTTTCCCCTGCGGGGACGCTGTGCTCCATTTCTTCTTTAGAAAACAAGGAATACAAACTCCCTTCCCTATGTCCTGTAGTTTTTGTTTTGCGTAAGGACCTGCGGTCCTGTTGTTTTCTGTAATTTGTCAAGTCGCCGCCTTCGCAAATGGAAAGAAGGTCGACCTCAGATTTCCCACCCAGACTCTGACGGTCAGGAGAGAGATCCAACTCAAATAATGAATACGATTTTTTACCCTTAATAGGTTTTTTAATTTCCAACGAACTGTCGGCATAAAGTGTTTGCAGAGATTCGCGCTTGCGGCTACTATCGAGCAACAGGGTTTCATTTGGTTTGTTATGTTTAGTTAATTCATTTTCTGAATGATATTTATTTTGTATAAATGAGGGTTGGTGATGATATTCTCTCTCCCGGGGTACTTCCATGGAGTTCCTATATGAATTGTCATGGTTTTGTATGTAAACAGGGGCTGGAATTGACAAGCTTGTCAGGCACCCACCACTCACCCGGGGAATTTTTGGATGTTCGTTCCCCTCGCCAGGAAAGAGATTGAGCGAAGGCTCAAGAAGGGGGACGGTGTTGCTGGGCGAATGGACTTCTGAGCTACCACCCTTGGGAAATACACCAGAAGTAGGAGTAGCCATTGGTAGTCAGTAATAAAAAATTTTATGTAAAGATTCAAAGTCCGGACTTGTCGAACAAACAAATTAGGGAGCAACGGGAGTCAGTCGGAGGAAAGTCACTTAAAACTAAAGTAACGTAACCCGAGCGGAGTCCTATCACTAAGTCTAAGTTTTAATTTACAAAAATCTTATGGATTTATTTACTTAAAAAAATCCTAATAATATGGCTTTGGCCGTGTGTAGGCTTTGCTAAGTCCTTACACCACTAAATATTTCACCTTTCGATTTTAAGTCGAAACGTTCAAAGAAAGCACTACGCACTGTCACTATTAGTGTTCGTGTAGGTACTTTGACGTATAAGTTTATTGTTTATAGTTTATTGTTTGTCAATGTTGAGATTTACACAAAGTTCGCTCAACAGTCTTTTGCCAAACAACTAGTAATTGACCACAATTACTAGAACTGTCTTTTTGCTCACTTTCGGTAATCAAGACACATCAAAGAGAATAACAAATCTCTCGTATCTGTTATTTGTTTATAAAAATTCAGAATAAACACTGTGACTGCTAAGTAAAGTCTTTTAGTTACAACTTTGGAATCAAAATACAATCTATCTTAACCTAGTCGAACTAACTAAGTGAATATCTTTTTTATTTACACTAAAAATTAAGTTTTATTTATTAGTATTAATAAAGTCAAAATCAGGTAAAAATCTTAGTCTTATTTAAATGCTGGCAAAGCTATTTAAAAAATTAAAATCAAAAATGATATTTTCAAAATTAAACGTTGAAAATCAAAACTCAAAAAGATATTCTTTTCAAGCTTGCCAAAAGTCCCTATCTAATAGTCCACTCGGGTCACGCCGCTTGGGATATTAGACGCGAAAATGTTTGTAATATTTTTAACATTTAAAAAATAAAAATTAAAATTAATATTTTGTTAAAGTTAAAGTTTATGATATCTTATATAATATATACAAAGTCACGAATATATATATATATATATCAAATCAAATCAAATATAGTCAAAATCAAGTGCACGGTTTTTGCTAAGTGTTCCTTAGAATAAACAATCCTCTACACTTAAGAGAGATTGAGAACTTCAGGAACTGACGTGCTATGTCTCTGGAGGGATCGTTAAGTTTTAAAAAGATCGGATTCACCAAGCGTACTTAATGCTAGGATCCTATCTTACCTAATACAAGATCAAGTAAATTATTATTTACAATTCGTTTAAACAATTAAGTTTAGTTACAAGAGAATATCAAAATCAGGTTTGTCACAATCAGTAAATTTACAAAAATATGATTCGCCCAATTAAGGGTAGATCATAAAATACAAATCAAATAAAATATACAATGTTACAAGATAGTAAAAGTTTGCAGTCAAAAATCGGTAATTAAAAATTTATAAGTTATAAAAATGTTTAAGTGAGCAATTCGTTAAAAATTAGAGTGAAAAGAGCAAATTCAAAATTTCCCAAAATAAGCAAAGGTAAACAGGTCTACGTTTTGAAAATTGAGTGATAATTTTATGCCAGAAGTTACAGAGTTTTAACTTTAACACTTGAACACTAGTTAGGCTAAGGTTTTGAGCAAAGACTGGAAACTTGATCTGGAGAAAAACTGAGCTTGGAGAACGCTTAGAGGAGAAGGAGACCAGAGGCACAGCTACTTACTAGTTTTTCCTCACGCAATTTAGACAGCCAGTTATTATTTCTTCCAGATGCCTCCTACTAGTTTGACGTCACGGCGACTCCCTTTTGCACCCTCTGGACCAATCCTGTTGATTGTGGGCGGAGTCCCGTGAACGAAACTGGTGCATTTTCTGTTCATTTTCGAACAAGATTTTCTTGAAGGAACATCTCCCGGGAAACTTTAAAGTCCCGTGGGATCTTTGTTTTTGAGAATTTTCTCAGTTTGGGATTTTTCCCTAGAATAGTATCACTTTATACGTATTCTAGCCAAGTTTCAGATTTTTATTACAACTTTTTTCTTTTTGAAATTAAAAAATTCGTACAGCCTTAAAACTTTGTTAAACGATAGTTCTTTAGTTAATATTTATTCCTGTGAAAAATCAGATTTTTTCTATCAGTTGTTTTTATAGATATTGGACATATTCACCAGGTCCTGGTGCATTACTTCCAACGTCGATTTCCTGGTTTTCTAGTGGTTTTTTCCAAAAATGTTTTATTATATAAAACTCTTCTTTTTGTAAGGGCTTTCATCCTGTGAAGGTCCCAAGTTGATATCTTTATTTTGATTTTTTGTTTATCCAAAATTTTGGCTAAGTCCAAAAAAGTGAAAAATTTTGTTCGCAAAAATTTTCCTATTTCCTTGAAAATTTAATATGTTGTAGATTAAATCAGTGGGAGTCTTTTTTGTCTAGTGACTTTTTTACGTCCGACGTCGCGTTTAGGCGCTACGGACGTAGCGTCCTTTTTTAGGAGTGGCATCTGCGACGCCTATCTTCTTTTATTCATAATTTCATCAATTCTTAATATATCTTCTTCAAATTTGGATACAAGGTGGCCCTAAGGGGTCTCTTTCGATTAGTCCTTACGGCACTTGTCTGTCTGGTTTAGAAAAAATTTTATTTAAGATTGAAATTGAAAAATTAAAATTTAACGAACTCTAAATTTTGAATTTTTTCCTTTAAAGCTAATTTTCTCTGTTATTACTGAACGGATTTTAATCATTCTTTTACTGAAATGTGTGTTTTGATAAGGCCTTTTTGGGGATGTTAAAAGTTTTGTAAAATATTTAGTTTTTTGATTTTGAAAAATTTTAATCGTTGAATTTTAGGTTGAAATAATGGTGTTTTTGTAAAGATTTTTATATGAGCGTAAAGCGCATATACTAGAGATCATTTGTACAAAGTTTCATTAAATTATTTTGATTAGAAATATTTTTAATTAATTTTTATACTTATAGAAATTCTGGAATCGATCAGACCAATCCGATTGTAGCTTGGTTGAATCTGATTGGCTGAAAGACTTGAATGTTTCTATCGAATTTTCGAGATTAGGTGTGGTTACGTATGTTATTCGATTTGGTTCGAAGCTCTAGAAGATGAGTTCTAGGCCTGTTTCCAATGTCTAATGCATGTAAATACATAGGGAATTCATTTTTCTTTATTTTGGCCTAATTTTACTTGTAGAATTTACTTAATTTCGTCAAAAATGTAATATTACGACAAGGCCGGGTACCGGGCTCGAGTTCAATAACATGCTCAGCTACTTTACAGATGCCGAGATCGGAACCTATCAATGAGATTTTTTCCTTGACCAATGCGTCCAGAGCAGCTTCGTCGTCTGGGGACAATGTATTGCCATTAACAACTGAACATATTTCCAGAGAACCTGAATCACTGGCAAAGTGCCAAGCATCTTTCCTTAAATCTGGAACGATTTTCATGGTCTTTCAAAAATCAATACCCAAGATAAGTTGGTGCGAAAGTTCAGGGATAACCAAAATATCGACCATTCGAGTTTTATCTAGCAAGGTTACTGGAGCTTGAACAAACCCACTACTGACACAACTATTGCCATTAGCTACAGTGCATCTAGTTTGTTGTTTAACAAGTTTTAAACCCAAATTTTGTAAGATTTCATAGCCAGATTTTCCAACAATAGTGCGAGAAGCACCCGAATCATAAGTCTAAGATAGGATGACCTAAAACTGAAATTTCCAAATATGGACGTTCATCTCTATGGGCATGAGAAATGATAAAATCGAGAATATGCTGATTTAGAAAGTTGTCGTTGGTCGATGGAAAATTAGAAATGGGACGGACATCTTACGACCTAACGACTCTCCCGGGAACCGTTTCCCGAAACTGAACATTTAGGACAAGATCTGATGGTGACATCAGCTTTTCCACAGCGATAGCAATGAATTTTTCTAAGCTGAGGGCATTGGCGATTCACATGGCCAGAGGCTTTGCAATTCCAGCAAATGACGGAAGGTTGATTGGCTGGAGGAAAGACTGGAGGTTGTTGAATGACCTCGACGACAGGAGCTCTATTTGTGTTAGGAAGTGGAGTAGCTGTTGAGGTAAAAGAATCTGATGCAACAAATGCTTCGGATTAGATGAAGATTAAGCATCTGAGACTATAAAGGCAAAATCTGGTTCAACCAGGTTATGGCGTTTTCTAGAAGGTAGAACATAATGATCAGCAAGATATTTCTTTGCCTCAAGTTCATTTAAAGAAAAAACTACAGGAAGTTGAGTAGTATAAAAAGGAGATAAGTTACGAGAGATGATATCTAATTGAACGTCTTCTGACATACCACCATAACGCCTAAACAAAACACTCATACTTGACAAATAATCAACTATACCTTCAGATTGATCCTGAGTTCTATCCAAAATTTTTTTAAACAACCTAGAACGATGTCAGGAGGTTTAAAATTCTTATAAAGTAAATCTATATAAACTTTTTCAATCTGTAAAAGGAATGCGATTAGCGCGGAACCAATTTAATGCGCGACCTGCAAATAAATCAATAGATGACTCAAACAATTCTTTTTCAGAAATACCACAAGCAATACGCAATTCAGAGACACGTTCTAAGAAATTATAAACAGATAAAAGTTTAGTGTCACCTGTAAATTTAAGACCCTACTTTTCAACTCTTTGAGTTTTTGTACCTGAGGGATGAGTACAAGAAACTGAAGGCTCATACTTTGGCGTAAATTGCGTACGCGATGATTATGCCAATTTATTTTTATTTGTATTGGTACTTGTACCAGAGCACTCAGACGAATCCGAGTCAGAGTCAGATAATAGAATTTTACTAATTAATTTACTTTTTTAATCATTTAATCACTTATTGATTTTTGCTCTAAATTATCAAGCATACTAAGAATCTCACCCATTAAGGACGCTCGAGCTTCTATCGATTCCTCATTTAATTTAGCTACCGGATCTATACGATTTAAGAGATGGACCAATCGCGTTTGGATCCTATCAAAAGTATTTTTAGCATTTTCACACGAAATTGTGGTGATTAAATCTTGTAATTCTTTTAAAGTCTTTGTTACGTAATCGCGCACTTCATTAAAATCTAACTTATATGATATGCCGGACAATTTAGAGGTCTGCCCTTTTTCTCAAGACTGAGAATGGGTCGTAAAGCAGAACGTAGTTCGTCTACTGTTTTATTATCATCGGCTTGGATACCACGAACCGACAGTTCATAGATTAACATCTTTTTTGAGGTAGCCGATCTGCATGTTATAATCCATCGTCACTATATACAAATTTAACACAAGATCAAAACAATAAATATCACGTAAAAGAAAGCTATCAAAAGCACTAAAATTCAAAGTAATAAGCCAAAAATAGGTATAGATCAAAATCAATAATAACAACAATCTCATACAAAAGGCAAATAACTAATCAGATATAAAAAGACAAATCAAATAGGCATATACCAAAGAAATAACCAAATAATGTCAAAGAAATAATCAAATAATACACAGAAATAATCAAATAGTATCAACAAAGAATCAAATAATAATATTAAATAATTACTAGGGTTAGTAAACAATAAAAATAAGGTGTTTATTTAGCTGACAGGGAAAACAAATATTTAACCTACACAAAAATTATTCAGTTCAAAAAAGTTCAAAGGTTTAAAAAAAGTAGTTCAAAGACTTAAAAAAAAAGAAGTTCAAATACTTAAAATGAAAAAAAAAAAGCAGTTCCAGTGCCGAAAATGAAAAAGCAGTTCAAATGCCCCAACACGTTCGGGCGCCAAATTACAACCCTTGCTCTGGTTTATAACCGTAGGGTGCTCTTATTTTTTTAAATATTAAAATAAGAAATTATTTTATTATTTAAAATGTTTTAACTAAAAGTTAATTTTAAAAAAGAGGCAAAAATATCAAGAGACAAGCTCGTGGTCAACAGAGCGTGCAATATCAATGCCCTAAGCTCGTTTATCCCGGAGAGTGGGCGTGGGAAAAAAAACTAAAAATTAAAAGTAAAAAAGGTGAGCGCCACCAATTTATTACGACCTAAATTGGAAAGCTCCTGGATGCGTTCGGCACTCACTCGTTCCTGATACTTAAAAAAATTGTAATTTAAAATTAAGAAGTTAATTAATAAAAAAAACTGAAAAAGAAAAGAAAATGTGAGCTAAATAAAACACAATCTAAAACAATAAAATCTATTTAATAAAAGTTGTTTTTTTTTGAAATGCCTGTACAAAAAAATACAAAGAAAAAAAAACCACTAGTATGAAATAAAAACGGTTCACCAATTGATCAAGCGTCCCAGCGTGATACGTCACTGCGCCCGGTGGAAGGTGTACACGTAGTCGTAGGGCGGAACGTTACTCGTTCACGTCAAAGGAAGAAAAATAAAGAAAACAAAAGGTTTTCTACTATTTTTTTTAATAATTACATAAAAATAAAATATTTACTATTTTAAAGAAAACAGTCAAATATATGTTCAATAATCACGAATGAATCAAAATGAAAACCAAAATGTAAATTAACTGATGAGTCCCAAAATTCAGTCGAAACGTCGTGTCGCAAATATAAATAAACAAATAATAAAACCTTAAAAGTGAAATCGAGAAAGAAAATCCTAATGTATTTTCAATTACCATTGCTTGATTCAGTATCAAAATACAGCATTACGTAAGGGTTTACGTTAATAAATACCAAAGTTTCAACTAAGTCGGGTTAATTCAAAATAAATATAAAAATCATACTAGAAATTAACAAAATCGTACAGAAACCCCAGAGGCCCTGATGAATACTATAATATAAGCGAATCGTTGTACAGAAAAAAGCATAATATTAAAGGCGAATTGTAATAAAAGGTATTATAGAAATTGAATTTATTTTTAAAAAAATCAACCATTAGAAAAAATAATAGAATATTAAACAACAATTTACATATCAATAAAAAAAATACAAAATGTACTGCTCTCGGTCAATCGAAATGCAAAATAAAATATAAGATAGCAAAAACTTTCCAAAATAAAGGCACTTATGTACCTGAAGAATACCCAATATTCAAGCGAAACGTTATAAAAAACTTTAAAAATTAATTCAGAATAATAACGGTATGACATATGAAAACTGCAAAAATATATTTAAACCCCAATATAATAAGCTTGTATAATGAACTTTTCTTTCAACAAAATATTTTCAGACGATCCCAAAGTTAAAAATACAAAATACTGTAGATTAAAAAAACTAAGTCATATTAAATTACTGAACAGCCAGGTAAGATATTTTAATTAATAACCCAATTTATAAAAAAACAATTGCAACTATTAATTTATTTCAGCTCTGTGAGCTGCTACAAATGTTGCCTGATTTATACTAAAAGTGAAGGCATGAGTCTCAAATATAATAAAAATTTGAATATAGCAACTATAATAACCATCAAAAATTTAATTAGCAATCTATAGGTAATCTCCTTTCTTTTTTTTTTTGCAACCCCATGTTCGGGAATTCAAAAGGAAATTTAAAATAAAAATTAGCCCCAGTCCCCATACAAAAAAAAATTCATTATATGAGTAAAAGTTAACTTCGATATATGACCAAAAATTACCAAATTACGTAATATAAAATCAAAAGTAGTCAAAAGGAATATACACTTTTTAAAATAGATTAAGTTAAATTACCTATTCAATATGGTTTAGTTCGCCCCGGACATGACGACTTCTTCACAACGTGGCAGGAAAATGGCGGCCTGGTCCAACTTCAGCACAAAAAATCCTCTCTCAGAGAGATTACTTGGAGGTTACAAAATATTATAAAATTAACAAATACAAAACCTCAAGGAAATTATTACGAAGCTGAGGAGAAATCCAACTAACGGATTTCCAAGAAAAACTTGGATTTTATTTTCCTCAGTTCGCGCTGAAGACCTTTCGATGTTACATGAGACCAGAAAAGTGAAGTGAAAAAGTAGTTCCTTCCTGGAAGTAGCTCCGTTGTACCTTCTAGAATTTACTTAACTCGGATGCCGAACTATCATTGGTTAGATTGCCCCAGGTGACATCAGTGTTGTCAAGAGGAACTCGGAATGATTTAAAATAGGGATTGCAGGGCAAGAAAAACGATCACTGATTGGTTTATAATTCAAACGGCAACCAGCTGAGAATAAACTTGGTAACAGTTGGGATCTTAGCACGCGCCTACTGAATAAGGGCATATCAGATGCAGCGGGTGACAGCGCATAGGAAGTGACCCATCCCATAACCCTAAATTATACTGTGAACTAGGCAAAACGAATAGTAAACAAACATCTATCTTCCAGCTTCCAAAACTTAAATAATTAGAATAATATTTGAAAAGGCTATCCCGAGAAATCAGCTTGCAACTAAAACAGAAACAAAGCTATGGGGAAGTGGAAAAACTCTGTGAACAAAAAGGTACTTAGAATTAATTTAAATGAAATTTTTCAACAATACAATATAAATAAATTTGTTATTTCACCATTAAAAGAGATTTATTTATAACGAAATATTTTAGGCAATTCACAGAAGACAAAAAAATGGTCGAGTAATAATTCAGGACATAAAAGGGTCTAAATACTCATGCAATCAGAAGAAAATGATTGAAAAAGGAAATATTTAAGGAAGTAATTTGGTTTTTCAAACACTACACACACCTGATTTAGTTATACCAATATGCAACTGCTACCTAATCCAAGAAAAAAAAGGTATGAATATTGATTTTAAATCGAGAAATTTTGTGTTGTGTTGGCTAAAGTTAACTGAAAGAATTTGTATTAATATTGCCCTTACGTGTTAGATATCCAGGGCTTAAAGGGAATAAAATTAACATAGGGTAAATTTAAAATAAAGTAACAAGCATGTATTGGCCTAGAAACATTCTTATATATATCTAAAATAGAAACATTTATCAAAGTAACCGTGCTTCATAAACATACATTCCTACATGAGTATTAATAAAAAATATCAACCTTACATGCAAAAAAAATTCGGTGCATTAATGCCAGTATTTTGTTATTTACAGCAACAGAGAAGATATGTTTGGACCCAAAAATAGAGCTTAGAAATCGAAAATGCTACATCCTGACAAGATTATCGAAATACCAAAACTTGCATAAAGGAGGCAAAACAGGTTTTCAAGACTGCTAAAATTAAATTCTAATTTACTCTGTAATATTAGGAAATAAATATCTTTAATGTTAATTGGGTTTCGTTTTTTAAATAATTATAATTTTAATCGGTGAATGATATTGTATGAATCTAGGCATCGCCTTCCAAGTAACAACGTTTGAACTTGCAGTAAAACGTTTCTTTAGAACGAGGTGGTGAACTACTTTAGTTTAAGGATACTGATAATTGTTGATAATAGGTGGCGCTCTACATACCGATTAATTATTATAATATAATCCGGTATAACAAATGAAATCTTCGCTTGAGATATGGGTAATCAGACTAAACTATAAAACCAATATATAATTTAAATAAAGCGCACATATCAATTATTAAAAATTAACACTAAAAGAGTACATTATAAATGTTAAACCTAAAGATTAAACTATATAACAAAATTAGAGTGTTACATCTTTAAAATTTGGATTTAAATATTCCTTAGCGAAAATCGTACTGCTTCCTCCGTGCAAGCTTAATTACGATTAAACGTCTACACGAACAATTGACGTGATGACACTATGAAAAAGTGCTTGATGGACTGTTTATGCGAAGGTCTTTGGTAATTATTTAAACTCAAACATTTTGGAAAATTTTCATTTGTTTTCAACAAACCCTGTTTTGTTATTTTCTACCCTTGAATTATTTCGAATGTTTGACGTCGAGAGTATCAATTATTTTAGAAGCTAAACTTCAATTGAAAACTACATTACGCATAGGGAGAGGCCGAAGAGAAATTATTGGATGGGGTCTTACAATTTTGATAACAGACATTCAAATTTGCCAACACAGTATTTATTAACTTTAATTTAAAACATGTTTTACATTTTATATTTAACGGTTAACAAAATATTTAATAAATTACAAAAAAATGTGTAAAAGCAAGTTTTTAACAATCGCCAAATTGTTTTTAAATCTTACATTTTACCCCTACTAATTTATGGTTCAAAAATGTATGCCTTGAAGGTGTAGTTCTGGAATGAATGTGACCAAAAACTCGGATTTAGAAAAAGAGGTAGTATATTGTTCGCCAATGATTAACATTACTATAACACTGGGGTGCGCACGTCTTTCCTATTTTGGGGCTTTCACGTAAATAATATTGACTAGGGCTTAATATGACTTAAGAGTATAATCTTTTAGGTTAAATAATTATACAGATAATAGAGAGTTTTCCCAGAAAGCTTTTTACTAAGATGGTACTTCGCGGAAGTCGCGGAAGCTCTAGAGGAAAGTGGGAATTCGAGATTAGCTTAGTTATCTGAAATGAATTTTCTTGAGAAGATGGTTTACGGAAGTTTTGGAATAATTTAAAGTTGGAACTGAGACTCAAATCAAGTTTGCCGTTAACGAATTTCGAGTTGCCTTTTATAACGGGATTGAACCTCATGTATAAAAATCCCCAGCGTAATGTTTTCGCCAAATTGAAATTGAAGTAAAAATCGCCCAGTACGTGAAATACAAAATTAAAAATTAACCTGCATTGTTGACGTCATTGTATTTCTTATAATAAATAAAGAAATAAATCAAATAGAGCTAATTTTTTTCTGGCAAATCTCGACCTAATATACATTGCCTGAAAATTAACCAAAAAATAAAAAAAATTCCTGTTTCTTTAAAAAAACACATTCGTTTATTATCTTCATTGTTTTAAAAAATATTTTACAAGTTTTTGCAGCATTTGCGGTAATTTTTATGTATTTATGGTATTGTAACTGAACATTTTGCTTACTATCATCAAGGTTAGGTGAGCCGTGACCCAGTTTTTTTATTAGTCTGGGCAAAATATAGTTAGGAAAATCTTAGCCTGAGAAGTATTTAACAATATTACCTATTATACATTTTTTGCATTTAAGCAACATTCCTAAGTATAAATGTTCGTCTCTCATTTGAGAGTGCACAATATTTTTCACGAATATATATATATATATATATATATATATATATATATATATATATATATAATGCAGAATAAAAATCGCAACGAAAAGAAATAAACTGCTAGAACTGCACTAAGGAAATTTTTATTGGAAATTCAAAATGAATATTTTCAATTCCGATAAAGATTTTGAGTTTGCAGTTTTTATGATAATGATTTATTGGGTTTGGGTTTTTTTATAAATCTTGAATTCGATTTTGCGTCAATCATATGAAAAGTAAGCTACCGCACTTCTAATGCCGGTTTTAATCATAATGAACATTTCTACTGAAAATGCAGAATAAAAATGGCAACGAACGGCACCCTACTCTTCTGGTGAGAGTTTTGTCAAATAAACTGCTGGAACTGCACTAAGGAAATTTTGACTGGAAATTCAAAATGAATATTTTCAATTCCAATAAAGATTTTGAGTTGCAGTTTTTATTTATCAACGCCCAATGCAGCTCGACAAGGACAGCCTTAGGACTCCGTCCATGATAAAAATCGCTTTTTATTGTGGACATGAAATTATCTTTACTTATCTTTTCAAATTAACTCAGATTGTGTCGCAATAATACAGTGGGTAACAAAAGTCTGGAACAATACCTACTTTGCGGAGCAGAAATTTAACATTGTTAAAGTTTAGTATCGATATGATATAAGAAAAGGTAAGAAAACACAGATGATGGGGTTGCAATGTTGCGATGTTTCTGGTTTTTAAATGATTGAAAAGAAATTATTATTATTTTTAATGAAACTTAGTCTTTCGCTCTATCTGTATAATAATAATTTTTAAATTCTAGAAACAATTCTAATGTCAATAATAAAAAGCGATATTCAAACTGTTTTAAATTAACTGAAAAAAAGTAGAGCAAATTTCAAATTTAAGAAACTGTTTCGGTAGAAATGTTTGTTACTAGTAAATAGCATTAGAAGTGCGGTAGCTTACTTTTTCTATATGACGCAACATCGAATCCAAGATTGATAAAAAAAACAAACCCAACCAATCATTATTTAACGTCTGCCTCTTAGTTTTTGGTTCACCCTGTATACAATATTCATGTTGATCATTTCAAGAGTGCCAACCCTGTTTATATTCTGATAGACACACCTTTGATTGCCACAAGTGGTCTTTGTTCAGCAGTTCATTAAAAAAAAAGATTTTTTTTTAAAACCCCTATCTCGGGAATGAATAAAAAAATTTCATCAGATTTTGGTTGCACAAAGAGAAAAAGAAATATTCCACAGTAAAAGTTGTGGTGGAACAAGCTTTTTAATAAATTTCATCTCATATAACATCCTGTGTAAGACGGTTGCGATGGAGTCCTGAGGCTATTCTTATCAAGCAAATGTCGAAAAAAAATTCCTACGTGCTCTTCGAAGGTCCAGCAGTTTATAAAGAAGTTCGATCTTATGATCTTCTTTAAGAAAGATCTTAAAAATACGAGCCTATTCGTTACTCGACGTCGATGACCTATTGACTGAAGCGTAGCAGAAACATGGTAAGACCAACGCTTGATCAGCAGCGGGAAAGATCTATTATTGGGATTCTGAAAAGAATACTAAAGTGCTAGTGTCTAACAAAAATATGCTTTAGAATTTGTGAAAAATTATGCCATCGTTTGGTTAAGTCAAGTGAAGCACCTATTTTTTGTATTCACTGTCTGTTTAATATGCTATACGTTCTCTCATTGAATCGCAGAAAAAAGTAGGTTTTGTTTTTATGTATTAAAGTAATTTATTTTCAATCTTTTACTAACATTAAAAATAAGATATCCGCGCTGAGAATCGTAAATAATTATTAAAAATAAGATAGTAAATATAATATGCTGATGTTTGTCAGGTAGAATGAGATAATTTGTATCTTTCTTTTTTTGCATGTTGTGTTGTGTAGTTCTGTATTATCTAGACTACAAGAATAATAACTAGATTGCTCAAAATACTGTTATTGTTTAGCAACTATCATTTATTACGAATAACGGATGGGTTATTTTATAATTTGATTTAGTTATGTATACACAATAATTGTAATGGGTTTATGCTTAGGAAAGTTCTGTACTGGTCGTATATGCCTCACACGGGAAGATGCTTTGGCCCCTCTTACTTTAACATTAGATCTCTTTGTTTAACTTTTAACTTGTTTTCAGAATCTTTAGGCTCAGATCAATGTGACATAATAGGATTATCTGAAACGTGTCTCAGTTGTCAAGTTTCAGATGCAACTGTTCATGTGGAGGGCCACAATATGGTAAGATAGAAGAGGCGCGGTCGGGGTAGTAGTAGCTTTTCCATCTGGAAAGTCAATTGTATTATAACTACTTATAGTGACTTTTCTAGTTTTAATCATGTTTCGCGGGACCTGGCGGACATAAACTGGGATAGCTTTTATGACATTTTTGACGTCGATGAACATGCCCTTTTAAAAACTTCAAGAAAAAACAAATTACCTGTACCATGGCTAACCGACAATTTAAAACTTATGATGAGGTTAAGAGATAACTCACTAAGTATAAGAAAGGAAATCAGTGGCCTCCTGAAATGCTTACGAGGATCTTTGTAATATGGTATCTTCATCAGTGCGGACTGAGGAAAAATCTTATTTAAAACAGAAACATAATATGACCCGAAGGCTCTGGCGTACCGTAAACTATATATATCTTAATAAGAAACTAAATCATACTTCATATAACATTGCAAATTCATAATAACGTTGTAAGTGAATTTAATTTCGTTCGGGTAACTGAAGCTAAAGTTTGTGAAGTCACATGCGATATGAAATTCCACGCTAGATATGTGGATGAGTTAAATTTAAAAATGGTCTTTTCCCTACTGGTATGCCACAATTGACTCATATCATAAATTCTTCTCTAACTTCTGAGAAATTTCCGTCTTTATGGAAAAAGGCAATGTTGTTCCTATACCTAGGGTTAATGCTCCCACGTCACTGTCTCAAATTAGATCAATCAGCATACACCCTAATTAATGTACGAAAAATTAAACCTTCGTTTTATTTCTAATAGTCTTTTGCCAAATACTCAATCTGATTTTCGCCCGGTACATAGTAACGTGACTGCTTTACTAAAGATGACAGATATATTCTTTGTGTTCATGACCAAGGTAAAAACACTTCCTAAATACTTCTTGGTTATAGCCGTTTGATACTCTTTTTCATAACATTTTATGCTTAAAATTAAAATATTTTGGAGTGAGTGTAAACTCGCTAAAATTTACAGATACTTATCTACGTGGCAGAGTGCATAGAGTTGTGGTTCATAACTCTACATCTACGGATTCTTCTGGCTTCATAAAACATTGTTATTGGCATTGATATGCAGATCAGACGCTAGTTTCTCCTTTAATAGTATTAATAGGTTAGCTGTTGCACGACACATAATTAAAGAACTTGAAACCATTCATTATATTTCAAAATTTTATGGTCTTGCATTAAATGGTAAGAAACGCGAATACATATCGAATACCAATTTTAAAATTAAATTGTTGTAGACAGTGTTAAATTAAAATCAATTAATGGTGTTAAACATTTATGAATTAATGTGATGTTCGGCTTAGATTTGATACACATATTTCAAATATTATGCAAAACACTTACAGTTAATTGAGAACCGTGTATTTGCACAAAGATACCCTTACTGTTGACGCTAGATTAAAACTATGCGATTCCTTAGTCTTATCCACCTCTAATTATGGCAATGTGTTGTACTGGTCTGCGTTGACAAGTAAAGATAGAATTAGCCTACAAAGATTACAAAACTCCTGCTTAAAGTTTCGTTATGGCTTGAAAAAATATGATCATGTGAATTCTTAGGTCTGGGTGGTTGAGAATATAGCAGAGATATGAACTCCACTTAGCAATGCTGATATATAAATTATTATTTTATGGACGGCCGACATACTTGCTTAACAAGCTTGTACGTGGGTGGTCAGGATATGACAGAAATAAGCGCATCCGGGATCTCTTACCTAGGCACATTACTAATTCCTCGACCTTAAGCATATTTAAAAGAAGATTGCGTTTTTATATATATACGTTGGTATATATATATATATATATATATATATACAGTGGGGGTCATTTTGGTGATGCATGTATTGGGATCAAGTAAACTATAAGAGATATAAAAATGTTTATTTACATGAACAAAGTTTTACAGAATTTTATAGGTAATTTAAAAACGCGGCGTGCTTTTAACTTTTTTGGTTTTCTTTGTTTCTTGAGTAAAAAACGATTATTGCATTTGATTTTAATTACGACGTTTCGGTTATGCTTCTTAATCACCAACTTTGTTTTTTTTTATGGACGTCATATTAGATTTTTGTCTTTTAAAATAAACGAGAAAAATCCTATTCATTGATGTATAACAAGTTTGCATTTCTTAAGAGAAAAACCATCAAAATATTCAAAAATCGATTTTATTCTAGTAAGCTTTTGGATCACCACGGTAACAATATTTTTTGTAATATTTAATAAATATTTAATGTAGTAATCACAGGAATTACAAAAAAAAAACTTTAATAATAAGAAACATACATGTACCCAAAGAGAATACAATATTTGGTATATTAAACAAAATGCTGTCATTTTTGGCAACGCAAGCACGACATTTTTTTAAAACACTATTTGTCGCTCGTCTAAGTGTGTTTCTGTTAGTATTAGCAAACACTTCCTGAGCTCTTTTTTCGAGTACGGCCAATGTCTCGGGAGGTTTAAATTAAAAAATTTCATTTTTAACGTGCCCCCACAAAAAGAAATCCAAGGGCGTAATATCTGGCGACCTAGCAGGCCATGATGTAGGACCACCATTGGAAATTAATTTGTCTCCAAAAGTTCTTCCTAATAAATCTCTGACACCCCTGGAATTGTGGGCTGAGCAGCCATCCTGCTGAAACCAAACAACCAAACATTATTCGTATTGTGGTGCATCTCTAATTGCTGGTAGAATTTGGTTTTCTAGCTTATCTAAATATCTTTCACCAGTTAAAGCATGCTAGTAAAAAAATGGACCTATAAGTCGATTACTTGAAAATACAAGATTTATGTAAAGCAGTTAAACCAGCTAATATGAAAAACTATTTTACCGTAAATGCCACACCAAACGTTCATGCTAAATCGGGTTTGCAACCTACGTTGTGCTAACAATCTAGGATTCTCTGTTGCCCAAGGGTGACAATTGTGTTTGTTAAAAATTCCACAGTTACTAAAATATGTTTATATAATGGCATTGCTAAAATTTACATTCTCCTGGCATTTGTTAATGTACCAGTTACAAATATAGGTCTCCTTAGAAAATCTCCTTCAATGAGCCTTAGAACAATGGTCGGCTTGTATGGGTGGAACTTATTTTCTTTAAAATCCTAAAAATGTTGTCTTAGGAATGTCTAACTCTGTACTGCTTATTCTTGTCGATGAAGTTGGGTTTTCGGTAAAGTAATTTGATTGTCGGTGTTATTGTCTTTGTTATACTTTTTAGGCCTTGACTGTTAGAAACTTCCACACGTTGTTAAATTAACCACAAGTTTTAAAAAATCCCTATGGTTTGGTTGTTGCCTCTCTGGGTAGTATCAGCGTAATTATTTAAGGCTATAACCACATTTCTGTGTTTTAATATATTGCTCCAATATATCAATTTCTCTTCATTATTATAATGCAAAACATTTTTAAGAATTTAAAATAAACGATAACAGAAAATAATAACAAACTTTGAAACGTCAAAAAATTAAACAGTCCAAAACAAAAAAAATAATATTGGTACCATAACGATCCAAAGCCTGCTAGGTAGTCAATTTTTGGGCTTTGATGGTTTTTCTTTAGGAAATGTAAACTTGTTGTACATCAATGAATAGGATTTTTCTTATTTATTTTAAAGAGACAAAAATCCAATATGACGTCCCTAAGAAAAAATAACGTTGGTGATTGTGAAGGTTAACCGAAACGTCGTAATTAAGATCTAATGCAATAACGGTTTTCTACACAAAGAATGGCCATGAAAAAGTGTTCATAGATTTTGAAACAAAATACAAATAAAGAAGTTACAGAGCTTTACAGCAAATACCACTTTTTAGTTTTTTCAAAACATCTCGAAAACCCAAAAACTTAAAGGTACCCTCTGGCGTTTTTAAACTACCAGTAAAATTCTGTAAAACTTTGCTCATTTAATCATATATATATATATATATATATATATATATATATATATATATATATATATATATATATATAAATCAAAAGTAGAAAATATATAACGCGGTTAGAACTAGTATATAGCAGAAAATGGATGACCGCTAAAGCAATGGAATTTGGCTAACCGTAGACACGTGTTTCTGACTTAAGGTCTTCATCAGTACAGTCAACTAGTTGAAAGACGAGTACAACTAGTGCCAAAATGAATACACAAAACAATACCAGAGTCACCAACAGGAGCAAAACCGACATTTGTGATTACCAAGAGAACATCCGAAATCTTCGCCGGACTTGATACTCTATTTACCACGGAGCAGCATATAGCCACCTGTGGCGAAACTCTTAACCCAAGAGTAGTAAATCAGAACTTTAGAACTAGTATATAGCAGAAAATGGATTCTTTGGGATGACCGCTAAAACAATGGAATTTGGCTAACCGTAGACACATATATATACATTTATATATATATATATATATATATATATATATATATATATATATATATATATATATATATATATATATATATATATATATATATATATATATATATATATATATATATATATATATATATATATATACATCACCCCACACCCTCATTATGTCCAACTCTGGGTTCACAATTTAATTGATTGTCTGATATTGACATGCCCTAGATTAAAAAAGTCTAGACTTTAAATGTAGAACGAAAATTTCAGGCGTGTAACTAGAATAAAAAGGCGCCAAAATAAATGAAAATTGGCTCAAAATATTAAGAAGAGAAAAAATAACTTATCTGAAATTGATGTTGGATACATCCAATAAATCTAGTCGCATTAAACCAGTAAAATACTCTGTGCTTGTTTGAAGATAATTCGTGGGTAAACATGTAAATCTATAATTAGTCACGAGCCTTCATCATTTGGCACATATAAACCTATTAATAAATTGGCTAACCAAAGCCATATAGCTGTAACTAGGACAATTTCCAAAACATTACTCTGAAAATGTATTCATTATTGCGGGTCAATATTGGTATTGCAGGTCTTTATGATTAACTAAATATTTAAACCAATGATGCATATCGCACATTTATCCCAGAATTAGCCTTACATGGACACTTTTGATGACTATTTTAAAACAACTTCTGTAAACGAATTTAATATTGCTTGTTTAAGGAAAAATAAATTTAGACGCTTCAATTGAAAACTTTTAGTATTCGCAAATATTGCTGAAACTATTAATAGATTATGTTACATTAGTGGGCAAAAACTAGTGAGTCAACAATAATCAGCTGCATTTGAAAGCAGAAGTTATGTAAAGAAGAGCTGCATTTTCCGACATGGTATTCTTTATTTTAGTGAAAGGTACTAAGAAACAAAAAAACTGACTAAGTTTTGCACGTTCTCTGTCTTGTGGAGCAAGAATTTATGTTGAAATATTTCCTATGAATTCAAGTTTAATCTTTTGTAATGTATTAGTTATTAATGCATTACAAAAACTATTTACACAAATTGTAAATTTTCCTTGTTGAGTCCCTTTATTTGTTACTTCTCTCTCTGTTGAATCCGTTGCAGATTTAAGAAATAACAGTATCTTTGGGCCACTATTATCTTAGAGAGAGATAGCCATTATAGTTTATTAAGGTATCAAGGGTATATCGCTTGAGCTCGGAGGAATATACCTGGACCGAAAGTGTTATCCCTTATAATACTCGTGGTGCCTTCAACGTTTAATGTCCGAGTAAGTAAAATATTTTTTATACATATGGTAAAAAGTAAAAGTTGGCTCTCTAACATACACAGCCACCTTAAATCAAACTATCCTATTCGTGCAATTGTCAATGGTTTGAGGATTCTTTTGGCAGTCTGACCTACGCGTTACAGCCACCTTAGATCAATAATTGCTTTTTTGTAGTTGCGTTGACTTTGGTAGCTTGTTGAACTTTCACCCAATATCTCGAAAACTATTAGGTATAGACAAATACATTAACAAAAATTATTCTATAAAGTTGGAAAACTATTATTTTCACAGTTATAACAGTATTAATAATATAGTTATTAAGGTATCAAGAGTGTTATAAGGCTAAAAACGCTTGAGGTTGACACAGTGTTTAGCGAAAACCTCTGGCCCGAGGGATATACGTCGACAAAAGCGTTATCCCTTATAATACCCATGAAACGTTTAACGTTTAATTTCCCTGTAAGTAAAATATTATTTTTTGGGAATGAATCTAGTTTTAATAATAATAAACCAAATTATTATTTTAGTGCCCTAGGGCGTTATTTCTTATTTAACTGATTTTGACATAATGTCAATAATAAACTAGTCGGACATTAAAATTATTACTTCTTTAAGGTCAATTTTTATAGTACTTCCGAATAGACCAGAAGTCACATTACTTTGATATTAACAGAAAGGATTAGTGATATAAATTAGGTTTGAATTTTGTTATACTGGTACATCTATTGAAATCACTCTGTATAAGATAATGAATATATCTCGCGTTGAGAGCCCGCCGCAACCCTTCTTACCCCAGTATTATTAATTACTTTGATTTTAGGATATATTAGTAAAAAATTAATACATATTTTATCATAGTATACTTTTTTTCATAAATATAAGAATTTTTGGCATCTTTCCAAAGTTGTGCTAAACTAAATATGGTGTCATATAAAGAATTTTTCGATTAATCCAAGTATCTAAGAATATAATACAGGGCGTTTTCAGGTTTGGTCCGTAACTTTTTTTGAATCACTGTGTACAGTGGAAAATAATTTTACGTTTTTAACCTCCTTCAACCTTTGAATGCATAGTATTTCTATATCGTGAATGATATCCGAGCTATCGGGCTTTGTCATACTATTGTGCCACCTGTACACAAATAACTATGTTACGTTGTCTGTTATATAGATTATTTAAATAAATAAACTAATATCACCTAAAATTTCCTAAACATTTTATTGGACCTAAATATAAAGTCTGTAAACTTCTTCCTCCGATATGTCACGTCCAAAAAGCTGCTTGTGTGTTGTTGTGTTATGTACGTAGTTTTTGAGAATATAGATTAGACTGCCTTCTTTCTAAGAATCCAGGGTTTTCGGAATAATACATTCTTGAACCTAGCAATGTTGTCCTTTAGAGATGGCATAAATTATAAAAGTTTATATATCAATATAATATAATATGTAGCCAATTCAGAAATTATCATTAAGGCAGCATCACTTTTCTAGTGGCACTTTCACTACAGTAAGTTATCATTACCTCTTCAAATACACCGACAATATTTCTAGTTTGTTACAGGGACTTTGAGCTGGGAGTTATCCTGATATAATAGTTTAAGCCATTTAATTTGCTTTTTACATTAGCAAAAAACTTTCTACCTTTCAATTTTTTTTAACTTGTTTAACCTTATGAAAACTAAAATTGCTGTGGCATGGCGTACTAACAATCTATTCCTTACAGTTCTCTTCTGGAAGGGAATTTTAAGCTTCCTGGGATTACTTAAGTATACAGTTCATTCCATGTATTTTGATACTAATATAAAATGATCACGTATTTTGATTTAAATTTCTTCTCGTTCCTCATACATTATCTACCCTGCAGACATATTTAATTCTATAAATTTCTCTATTTTATTTTGTGTTAATACCCGTAATGAATTTAGTGATGATGTAATGCACACACGGAATATGCTCTATTGTAAGTGCAAATTAAAATTTGGATAGAGGGTATTATATGTGCCACTAAGGAATGCTTTCAATGAAAAACGATTGATTTTTCAAAATGGCCGTTTTGACGTCATTCATATTATTTTTTTCAGGAACTTACCTAATTTTCTGCACATTTCAAAAGCTCTTATTTTTTTTGAGAAACTTTTATTAACAGAAGATTTTCTCTAACCTCAGACTATAAAACAAAGGTTAGACTCAACATTTCATACATAAATAGTTGCGAAAGTTAGATCTATTATTGTTTTTCGCGTGCTATGGGTGCGAGAGAAAAATATATGTTCCTCTGCGTCGCCGGTCCCAAAAATGGCAACTCTGTTAGCTCTCACAGTAGACTGAACCAGCAGCGGCTCGTTGCTCTTTAATTTAATGTGTTTAAAGCAAGCAATTTAATGTGTTTTTGCCAATTTTAAGTATCTCTCAGAGGCGTAGTCAGAAATTAGGACTGATGGGTTCAAAATCAAAAAGCAGGTGATATAAATATTTTGCGGTTCCTTTTCACTTTCCTTGTAAGAGTAAGTAAGTATTGTAATCGTATAGAAATCAGAGAGATTTTTGTAGATCTTCACGATTCAGGGATGTTGAAATTCTCAAATCCGTCTATCTGTCTGCTTGTTTGCGGTATAGCTAAAAAACTACTAACTGTTGAAATCCGATGGATTTCAAATTTTGTCAAACATTAAGAGTCATATGGAGATGAAATGGTAATATTTTTGTGAAAATCCAATTTGACGGAGCCTAATAAAATGTTAAAAACATACTACTAAACAACTAATAGTCCAATTTTCCTCAAATTTTGCCCAAATCAAGTGCGACCTAGGAATAAACAGGTAAAATTTTGGTGGGGAGTCTTTACGGCTCAACAAAATAGCGGCACACATTTTCTTTGTAATTTCTTATAAAGTAAGAATTGGATTCAAAAATAAGTCTTTATAACAAAACCTTCCTACACACATATTCGCATTTATATAATGTCTTAATGTATTACAAAATAACTATATGGATATATAAACTATGTTATATGTGTGTGTGATGGAATCCGTTTCGAGGAAAGTTCCGGGTAAAAGGAAATTTACGGATCTTTTAAAAAATTATTTTTAAATATAAATTTTCAATTAGTTTAGTGTCAAATATTGCAAGCAGTTATTGATTTAGGTGAATAATTATAATAATTTTACTAGAAACTGAACAGCTACGTATATACTACGAAAATATACCATTGACTGTTGACTGAAACTTTTAAAGCAGATAAAATTAAAATTTTAAAAACAGTCGGAAATATATGAGACAAAAATGAAAAAAAAATTATTTATTTATTTATTTTTTTATTAGCCCAACAGACATACATATATATACACATATATATATATATATATATATATATATATATATATATATATATATATATATATATATATATATATATATATATATATATATATATATAACTGAATGGAATGTTCGCTTAGGACTTCATTGTCAAACATGAGATCCCGAAAGGGATCCTACAATGCAGATGGCAAGTATTTCATAGTATTAATGAGGTAGCTAAATCTTTGATGTTTTATTAAAAATACTATTAGTTTTATGGAACAACCTAAAAAACTTCACAGCTTCCCTACTATAGCTATATCTCTATGACTATTTTACTAACTTTAATTTGAATATATTAGGCATTTATTGTAGATCTACTAGAAAGTTCTATAAAAATTTTATATATTTGTTTGTGTTCTGGCGTCGGTTATTTCCAAACATCCGATTTACTTATACATATACATAATTTGGATTGTGTATATATGAGTTATTAACATAAAATATATCAGAAATACATTAAAATTTTGAATATTATTAGTACTGATAATAAAATAATTGTTTTATAGGCTTTTATGTACTAAAATATTTAGATAAAACCCGAGGAACTAAGTAGTTTGGAATTTGATATGTGGAGGAATAACGTGAGCTACTTCCTAGTAGGTATCTGAAGATTAAAATCACAATATGATTTAAACAAAGTGTTTATAACCAAAAGGCATTTTAAAAATCTGCAAAAATTCGTTTGTCTTTAAATAAAAGCATTTAGCCATAGAAATATAGAACTTATTCACATCTAAAATAGTAAATTTGTATTGTAGATAACGCATTTAAGCATTTGGAGCTATTAAGTAGGTATTTAATGTTTACGTCATGTAAAAATTCAACCCAAAAATGGCAAAATATTTGTTTTGTTTAACTAGTACCATTTTTTCTGTTTTCCATGCCAATTAACATAAATACTCGAATGTTGGGACACCACTGATATCTAACTCAATTACTTCAAGACTTACTTGTGATATGATATTTCCGGACTTAGATAGTCTGCATTTCCACAAACAATACACTTCCTCACCATAATTTCTCATTTATTTAAGTACTACAACACACAGAACTTACAAAGTCATTAAAAAACTAAAAAATATATATATAAACAGCAACGATCAAACGCGGTAAATTATTAATATTCGGCTACTCAAATGGAACTACACAATTCCGTACTATCTACGTAATAGTCAAAGTCACAGTTACGTGTTATTCACGAAATAGTTACCCTAAAATTGTTCCCTATTTTGGTAATGACTACGAAGTCTCAGAACGTGGCGACACCAAGTTCCGGTTATTTCAATGAAAATACTTGTGATAACAAGTATTTTCATTGAAGTGAAGAACAAAAGTGCTACTTGGGGAAGCATATTTTATTAATAGTTACCTACACTTATCCTGCCATTTTGAATTCGTACCAATATTTTACCAGTTTCTCCATACGTGATACTTGATTCTTCGGCAAAATTTAAAATCAATAAAGAAATAGTTTTTACAATGATTTAAAAAAAATGTTAGGCCGCCATTTTGCTACGTTGTTTGATAAATGACGTAAAGTGTATCTAAAGTAAATTGAGACATCGGAAAATTTGGGGTATGCTCAATTTACCACACCACGTATATCAAATAAATTTATTGTTATTCAGTTTACAAAAGTAAGTTTAAATTTCTATCACGCCGCCCATGCTTCACAAAGAAATCGCCGACTGTTGACGGATATTTAGTTTTTATGTTGTCTCAATTGACTTTAGATACACTTAACTTTATGGTGCCATATACACCCGTATTCACTACAGAGGTTTTAATTTCAACCAGGTCCAACTTGACAACTATAGGTTTAAGATGACATATGTAACAATTAAACAAATAATTTTTGCAAATGTCACAATTACAAATTGAAAGTGACATAAGCAAAACATAACTGGTGAACTATTAGTTTCCATTGTCATGGCAATTAGATCTGGTTCTAAGTCTTAAACTTTTTAGTAAATTTTTATTCGTTTTGAAAAGATTGCATTTATTCTTTTTTAAATTCTCATATAACATTTATGTTTTTAACAATTTTTGTAATAAAAAGGTCGAAATTAGCATTTTTTGACCTGTTTGAATTAAAATTTCACTGGGATGTTTTTTTACGAAGTTCTGTATTATTTTTAAGGTAATTTTGATAATTGTTTAGCAATGTATTTTTCTTTCTCTTTAAGACAAAATAGTAAAATTTTAACTTAAAAATCTAATTTTTCAATTATTGAATAATTGGTTCCCAATCAAAGAACAATCGACAAGCTGAATTGTAATCTCAATTTGACACCACCTAAACCCTAAAACAAGGATATTCTAATTTACTCATAACCCTAGCTTTGACAGCTTCTACTCTAAGGGAGAAAAACATTATTAAAAGTATCTACGTAAAATAAAATATATAATTACCTGAAGTAAAATTTTCTGCTGGTTCTGCTCATTACTTCAGCTTTTTTTACAAGTTGGGTAATAATATTTAAATTTGTAACTAACTACTCCAGTTGTGATTTCAAATCTCTTTAAAACTAAACGAATCATTAAAACTATTAAATTACTAGATAGAAACTATTCCATTTAAATATCTAACTTTAAGTACACCCTCATTAAAATCAACTCTAAACAATATTTTCGAAATACTCATTTTGCTCCAAATCTCGGAAATGTTTTCTCGTAATTTAGCCAATTCTGGAAGCAAGATAAATCGTCTACCTGGAAAATAGAGATTTATTTTGTCCCTTAATCCTGTCTTTTTCCTTTGGTCGAATAATTTGCTTAAAGTAAATTTATAACTCGTATTTTGTTCACCTTTGCTTTAGCATAATACGTGTATGCACTTTTCGTTATAGGGACCCGGCTGGGTTGTAGTAGATAAATGAATGAACTAGGGCAGTAATTTTAAAAGAATTATACAGTAAAAAAGAGGTATATAGAAGTTAGCTTTTGGTAGTACCAGTGATTAGTGTGTCCAATGCCGTTGACTCTTTAATTTAGACAACGCCAACTCATGGTATTTCAATCACATCACACTTACGAAATAAATTCCGCTCGTGCCATTTTGAATCATTATTACTTACCTTGTAAAAGGGAAATATAGTAGTCATAAAAAATCACCCTTCCATATTTATATAGATCTTCAAGTTTTAGGGTGCTTAGATGCCAAAAAAACATGTTTTCCCAATTCCGTCGGTCTATCGGTGTGTCTGTATGCGACATAGCTCAAAAACTACTTATTTGATTAACAAATTTTGATCAAAAATCACGGATCGTAAGGGGATGAAATGATTATATTTTGGTAAAAATCCAATACGGCGGGTTGGTGAAATGTTGAAATAAATATTACTAAAAAACTACTTAACGAATTTACCTAAAATTTTGCACAAAAGTCAAGCAGGTATTACGTAGAAATAATCTAATAAAATTTTGGTGCGAAAGATAAGCTAAACAAAATGGCAGCCTGATAAAATATAAAACATTATTACTAAAAAAACGTAATTTTTTTACTCAACTTCTCCTCATATTATTTTTTTTTCCATTTGTTAGGAATAGTGAAGTGTGACCCAATTTAGTTCAGTACACAGTCACAGTATATATGTGTTACATATACTGTCTTTTTTATTCTTTATTTGTTCCATCATATTAGATTCCTCCCAATATTTTACCATTTTCTTTTTATCTATGCCACACTTGACTTTGGAGCATAATAAAATACATTTGATAAGTGGTTTTAATATTGACACATACCGCCATTTGGCTACATCATATTGAATTCGTACCAGTTTATCCGATTTTCACTTCTAAATTTATTTGGCCGCCATTTGGTTTCACTATCTTAAATTGAAACTCATATTATTAGTCTTTACCTACTCCGTTGGTCCGCAGATACTTTCCAGATATTAAGTTTCTAACTTGTTTTCGTTAACGATCCTTTTGTTGTTATGTTAAAGTGGTGCATTATTTAGGGGGCGGTGTAGGATCCAGTAAAAAAACAAAAGCCCTTTT
>JAUTXW010003955.1:0-65383 GCA_030620095.1 Kuschelorhynchus macadamiae
ATATCGAAAATTTAGTAATTTCGTTACAGTATTGGGTTCACTCACCTTGACACCTTAGATATTCATGCGAAAGTAGTAGTATTTGTATGACTATAGTTAGTCAGTTGTTTTTCAAATTGTTAAAATCTTTAGTTATTGTAAGAACGTAGTTATTGTGAAATAATTGTGCTGTATTGTAATTTTAGTAAGATACCAGATACCATATATGTTAAATGACTTTTATCAAATTGTATTGTTTATTATGTACTTGTATTATGACAAAGTTAGATTTTTTTTTAATCAATCATTTATTCCCAAGAAACAATATTGTTTATAGTAGGGAACTAATTAACAATAGAAAAATGTAAAAATGTATACACATTATTATAAATTATGAATAAATTAAAAACTGTAAATAATACAGGAAACTAATTAGTAACTAATATAAAACACATAAACGTATAAACATTATTATAAATTACAAATAAATTAAAAACTGTAAACATTAAAAAAATACACCAAGCGTGAGGATATTAATTCCTCAAAAAATATTTCTTTAAGTGTTTTTTAAAAGTATCATTTTTTGTTAATATTTTTTAATCGTGTTGGTAGATTATTGTAATAATTAACCCCACTGTGTAATATACATTGTTTGCCAAAATTACTTTTAAATTTTATGTAATATTTTGTAATTTTTAGATGTCCGAAAAGGGCGAGGAGGCCATCTGTGAGCAAACTATGGCAGACGTAATGTTTTTAACAGAAAACGAAGGAAGATTGCGCCTTGACAGCTTTGTGCTTTGACATTAATGTATTTTTTTAAAATATTTTCTATATAATGATAATAATTGTATCTATATTTAATAATTTTAATGTATGAGCCAGGAACCAGGAAGGAATTTTAGAATTATAAATTGGAATAAGCAATTTTTTTATTTGAGCAATAAAACATAAAACCTATTTTCTTCATGAGTTTCATTATTTTTAAAAGTAATTGCGGTATAGATTCTTCTGGTAAGTTTTCATATGGGGTCATGGATCAAACGAACTGAGACTGAAACTTTTTTATTTATACTGAAAAAATGTCGCGCTTAGTTTTTTTGATTTTTAAACAACACTAAACAGGTTTCAACATAAAGGGTTATCATTATTCCCATTCCCATAGGTGGCCTTTTACTGTTTGTGTCATTATTTCAATGCCTACATCATTTATACTCGGCAGGTGTTGACTGCTTTGACTTTATGAACCCCACATAGGTGCCATATATACAATATGAATACTTTGGCTTCATGAACTCCATATAGGCCGGTAGAGATGGAAAGCACTTAAAAGCTTGTCACTATAATAGTCCATAAGGTTAGAATATTTGGCAGGATCAACAATTGTTATGGTACTGGTGGATTTGAATCTGTACAAGCTCTAACGGATTGCTTATAAGGGGTGTGATAGCGCATTTGATTAGAGCAGAGAGATAGAGATCCATCCAGACTCGTATCCAGAGGTGCGGATTCGATCCCCGCTCGTACCATAACTTTTACTGTTGATTTCCAAAGAGTTTCTTTTTTTTATTATTTATAGTTTTTGCCGCGTTAATATCTTGCTTTATGCTGGTCCGTGGTAATAAATCAAGTACTGCGAAGATTTCGGATGTTCTCTTGGTAATCACAATCGGTTTTGCTCCTGTTGGTGACTTTCAAATGGTTTTGTTTGTTAAGTTTTGTCACTAGTTGTATTCGTCTCTAAACCAGTTGACTGTACAGGGTGTCCGGATTTGGTTGCAAAAGCAGGGTATCTCGCTTATTTTTAAAGATAGAACCTTGCGGTTTTCACGAACCTGAGCTAATTTTTTGTGAAACTCGTGAAGCCGTAAACAAAATTTTCATAGCCTTCTTCGTTTATGAGATACAGGGCGAAATAGAAAATTTTGCATTTTGGGACCTCCCTCGTATGTCGGTTATCCTTTAACTTAACGCAAAGGAAAAATTGCTGCTTATGCAGTTTTTTACGCTGGATCCAGTGGCGTAGTCATATTTTTCATTTGAGTTGTTATTTTTTAGATATGACCCAAAGTTGTTTTTTTAAATGGGACACCCTGTATATTTGTCCAGAAATTGATTTGTCCTTTTAAAAGCTTCTCAAAAATATATAATAGTATGGGTCTATTTTAATAAACAACAACAAAAATCCTAATTTTTATAAATATCATCCCAAATTTTGCAGTAGGCCATGCAAAACGATGCCGTTTTCTTGGAAGCAAATGACATTTCCCAATTTTGTACGCGTATATAAAATATAGCGCTAGTTTTTTGTATTTATTTATTGTGTAAAAATATATTTGTATTATGGAAGAAAACCAAACTTTTGAACATTATGAAAAGTACGATATGTTAGCTTGTTTTATATTAAGTAATGAAAATGTTGAAGCGGCTTCTGAGATGTATTTTAACAGGTAAATAGTTAATTTTAGGTATGTTGAAATACTATTGCTTAATTTTTATTTAGATATCCAGAAAGGAGGCAACCTAATATATCCATTTTTTATCGGATAAAAAAGAATTTACTTAATCACGGATCATTTATCAAACCTCGTACGAAAACATATAATAAAGAAAATCGGGAGGCTGAGGAAATTACGGTTTGGCTAATGCAGAAGCTTACCCTACAAACTCTTGTAGGGCCAGTGAAAAGAGCATAGGGATTCCAAAAACTAGAGTTCAAGAAATTCTAAAAAAGCACAAAAACCACCCATACAAATTTAAGCTCGTCCAGCACTTATAGCCAGGGGATGCAGAGCGACGGGTAGTCTTCTGTAATTGGTTTCGAGAAAGGTGCGATATGGTTAGAGATTATGAAAGGAAGGTTATATGGTCAGACGAAGCACATTTCAGTAATTTTGGTATACTCAATAGCCACAATAGTAGATTCTGGTCCCAGGAAAATCAACACCAAATATTTCCCAGAAGACAGCAGGGCATGTTTGGTCTAAATGTGTCCTGCTTCATATTAGGAACACATATAAAATTTTATATATTTGAGGGAAATCTAACAGCCAATCGCTATATAGAAATTTTAGAGGCAGCTATACCTGAATTACTTGACGATGTTCCTCTAGCGCAAATTAACGAAATTTATTTTCAACAGGACGGTGCTCCTGCACACAATTCTGGAATGACGAGATTATATCTAGACAATAATTTTACCAATCAGTGGATCGTAACAAATGGACCTGTAAGATGGCCCCCTAGGTCCCCAGATTTGTCGATTTTAGATTTCTTTCTATGGGGATATCTGGAAAATAGAATTTACAAAGACCACTATGATAATGTCCAAGATTTAGGAAATGCAATAAGAGAAAATTTTCGCTATTTACAAAATCATCCCATTATTTTGCTTAATTCAGTTTGAACAGTTCTTTTCATTTCCTTGGTTACTGTAGTTCTTATACGACAGTTGATTTTAATTATAATTTATTACTGTTTTGTTCTTGTGTTACATAAATCTAGGTAGGTGGTACTTTTTTTGGTGCGAAATTATCAATACATATTTTGATAAATAGATTTAATTACATATTTATTTTGATTTATTGTTAGGATGTAGATATTGTTAGCGACTTTAAATAAAAGGCAGCATTGTTTTGCAGGGCCTACTGCAAAATTTGGGATGATAATTATAAAAATTAGGATTTTTGTTGTTTATTAAAATAGACCCATACTATTATATATTTTTGAGAAGCTTTTAAAAGAACAAATCAATTTCTGGACAAATATACAAGGTGTCGCATTTAAAAAAACACAACTTTGGGTCATATCTAAAAAATAACAACTCAAATGAAAAATATGACTACGCCACTGGATCCAGCGTAAAAAACTGCGTAAGCAGCAATTTTTCCCTTTGCGTTAAGTTAAAGGATAACCGAGATACGAGGGGGTCCCAAAATGCAAAATTTTCTATTTCGCCCTGTATCTCATAAACGAAGAAGGCTATGAAAATTTTGTTTACGGCTTCTTGAGTTTCACAAAAAATTAGCTCAGGTTCGTGAAAACCGCAAGGTTCTATCTTTAAAAATAAGCGAGATACCCTGCTTTTGCAACCAAATCCGGACACCCTGTACTGATGAAGAGCTTAGTCAGAAACACAATTTTGCTTATTCATAAAATATTAAGGGATTATAAGATGCACCCTTACCACACCGTTTCGTGTCAAAAGCGCTAATGGATAGAAAAAGCCGACTAAGTCATTGTCATAGGCTGTTAAATATATCATACGAAGATAATCATTTTTATTCAAAATATTATGGACTGATGACGCCACATTTATCAGTAATGGAAGAGTTAATTTTTATAACATGCATTGCTGGTCTGACGTCAGTCCACAGTGGACGCGTGAAGTTGGCCACCAGCATCGCGTGCGCGTCAGTGTCTAGTCCGGAGTTAGCGAAAAAACTTTATTTTCGACAATAATCTTAATGGTAAACGCTATATTTATTTTCTAATGAACCACAACAACTAGATGTGACGATCGCTACCATAACTTTTACTGTTGATTTCCAAAGAATTTCTTTTTTTCTATTATTTATAGTTTTTGCCGCGTTAATATCTTGCTTTATGCTGGTCCGTGGTAATAGATCAAGTACGGCGAAAATTTCGGATGTTCTCTTGGTAATCACAATCGGTTTTACTGCTATACAGCATTTCTAATAGAAATGTGAAAATCTTATGTGGTTATAAACCATTATACAGTGCCTTTACAACCAAAAAGTGTCCCAGTTTATACGACAATTCAGTTCTTTTAGAAGATTCTTTAGTAAACTACACAACCGTTATAAGATAATCAATGTGAAACTGTCCTGTATGTCCATAGGATATCTTATAAAATATATTTAAGAAACTTTTTGAGAACTGCTATAAAACTGTTGTATAGAAGTGCTTTAATTCTGCGGTTTAAGGTTGTTTTGCGAATATTTATAGAACTATTACGAAAGTATTTTATAAATATTTTATAATGCAGGCAGTATCACTAATAGAATAACTCTGTTTTCTACCGTTGAAATTCAGAATAGAACTGTTCTCAAGAATATTTTATAATGTAAACTTATGTGCAGTTTCATGACCAAAGTAAATAAAATGTAGTTTAAGACCAATAATCCATTATGGTGGAGTTGTATCTGCGTTATCATACTGAATACATTAGATTATATTTACACCTTTGCATTACAATCCGATATGGGACAATCTCAGGAAGGAATCCCATATCTGAGCGGCCACGATATATAAGTTGTTGAACTAAAAGGGCCCCTTGTTGAAAGACAGGAAAGTTAACGGAAGAGACCCACACTAACTATACCACGCTAGCAATTGCCACTTTTCGGACGCCAGTATAACAAGGAAAGTCCTAGGCACACGACCGAAATATAGTAGACCGGGAAACCTAATGGCGAAGAGTTCAATATGTGAAACAACCAAGAAGTAGCCATCATTATGAAAATCGAGACCATCGAAGATAAGACCAGAATGCAACCTGGACAGACAAGCGGTTTTGTGCCCGCCGAAGCACAAGTTCCCGTTATAGAACATAACAGTGAAAACGAAGAAAGTACATGTCGAAGTCCCACTGCTCGGCAATAGGTGCAGCCGCATGTATGGGCCAGGCGGGGGTCAAGGGAGCCCTACAGTTGGACCTGGTGGTGACAAGGTTGCCATACTCTAGTTCCAACCCTGTGATAGGAAGATTGGATAATTGCCGCTATCACTAAGCGTGACACAGAGAGGTCCAGACATAATAATGTTTAATGATCTTGAGACTATACAACCACATTATATATGTTTGGTGGCATTTTAAACTTATTAGTTTTTTTAACCTCGTCCTTACCATACATTGTCTGTATTCATTGAATTTAGTGTTTGTCCAGCTTGTAAAATATTGTGTTTATATTGCTGTAAGGTGCTGTTTAGTTTGTAAGTTTTTATTTTCTATATTTGATGATGTCCTAACTGGGCGAAATATGTAGGTTCTCTTAACCTATTTTAAGTTTCGTAAATCCATAAAACAGTATTTTTCTAACGATGGAAGACTTTTTATGTATTACTAGTTACGAGCGTACACTTACATTGTTTAATCAACACTTAAGGTTTGGTTTTATAATAGTACACTAACTCATTAAAAACAATTTTTTACATAAATCATTTTTTCATATAGATAGATATATAATAAATAAATATAACTGCAACATAACGACTTCCATTTATTTCCCAAAGCCGCCTCTACATGTCGGACTTGGTTCAATTTCTTTATATGTCCATTGATCTGGAGATTTCGCTATAATTGACAAAGCATGAACTCCTCCTTGAAGCTCGTGTTTTAAAATATCATTTACTCTCCGATGTCTCTAAAATAAATATATTGCTTTAATAAAATAAGCAATTAAAGTTTCACAAATATAATTCCACTAACCCATAAAGAGAGAACATTTTTCTTCTTGTTGTTCTTCTTATCTATTCGCACTAGTAATAATTAGGTATGATTAAAAAACATATTTAAAATTGAACTGTTTTCCTCTCAATATTGCTTTAACGATTGTTTTAAAATGTAATTACATATACAATAAATTAGGCTTTTACATTTACCGCAAACGCGTACAATAACATCGAAACCTTACGGAAAAATGTAAATATACGAATGATAACAAATATAAGTCGTACAACCTTTTATCGGGTCAACAAGGCTACTAACAATAATATTTATTGAAAATTAAGGGCCAGAAACCAAATAAATGTTAATAGCCACAGCTCAAACATAATTGAAAACGAAACATTAAAATAAACGTAGGTGCAACAATCGTTTTTAATAACCTGCATTTAAGACATTTAGATTATTCAACCTAACAACGTGCGTCCTGGTAGATTGAGATTGACTCAGAGTTTTGTTCTCTGGATTAATTGCTTTCACTGTTTTTGCTATTAGGTTTTGATCATATTAAGGTAGCTTTCGATAACAAATCGATATTTGTCTAAGATAGAGTTACGGTGATTTATATGATTGAATTTATATTACTTCACTCGTAAAAGGAAAGTATTGTAATCGTAAAAAATCGCCCTCCGAGATTTTTTCAGATCTTTACGTTTCAGGGTCTCTAGATGCCGAAAAACATGTTTTCTCAATTCCGTCGGTCTGTTGGTCTGTGTGTTCGCGGCATACCTAAAAAACCACTTATCCAATTGACTTCAAATTTTGGTCAAAAACTAAGGGTCATATGGGGATGACCTGGTAACATTTTGGTAAAAATCCAATATTGCGAAACAAAATGGCGGCCTACTGAATGTTAAAAAAATTATTACTAAAAAACTGCTTATCCAAATTATCTCAAATTTTGCACAAAAATATTATGTAGGAATCAACTGATAAAATTTTGATACAAATCCAAGATGGAGGAACAAAAAGGCGGTTTAGTAAAATATTTGAAAAATTCAACCTGAAAAACTACTTATGGGCCTGATTTTAAATTGTATGCCATATATAATTGTGGTATACAGATGAGCTAGTAAAACAGTGGTACTAATTCAAAATGGCGACTAAATAAAATCTTTGTAATTGTAAAAAAATCGCTCTCATAGGTTTTACATATCTTCACGTTTTAGTCTCTAGCTGCCAAAAAATATGTTTTATCAATTCCATCGGTCTGTCTGTCAGTTCACAGCATAGCTTATAAACTACTTACGCGATTGACTTCAAATTTTGGGTAAAAGTTAAGGGTCATATGGGGATGACCTGGTAACATTTTGCTAAAAATCCAATATGGCAAAACAAAATGGCAGCCTAGTGAAATGTTAAAGAAATTGTTATTAAAAAACTATTTATCCAATTTATCTTAAATTTTAAATTAAAAGTATTATGTAGAAATCAACTGGTAAAATTTTGGTCCGAATTCAAGGTGACGAAAAAAATGGCGGTATAAAAAATTGTTTAATGGGTCTCGTATTATAAAATCAATGTTAAGCAATAATAAACACCTGCTTTTTTTATTTGGCAGTTTGAATCACTATAGACATAAAGTAAAAATACTCGTTTGTCGAAGTAAAACCTGAGTAAAAGTCTTTTTAATGGATTCTTCAGAAGAAAATTTGCCAGAGTCACTGTTGGAAGCAGCTAGAACTGCAAACTTCAATCTGCTACCATCAAAATCCAGTCATAGGTATGAGAAAGAATATATTCTGTTTAAAACCTTATATCAAACTAAAAGCATCAAAACTTTGAAAGAACCAGTTTTTTTGGCATATTTCGCCGCACTTTCCAAAACATGTAAGCCAAACACGCTTTGGTCCAGATACTCAATGTTAATAAATATGATCAAACTCAATGAAAACATGGATTTAAGCAAGTTTTTCAAAGTCACGGCCTATTTAAAAAAACAAAATGTTAGACCAAAGAACGCGAAAATTTTTTTAAAAGAGGAAATTCCTAAATTTATAAATGAAGCTTCTGACGAAATTTATCTCCATATTAAAGTAGCTACTATATTTGGCTTGGCGGGCGCATGTCGTCGAGAAGAACTAACAAAAATTTCATTGGATCATATTGAAAACAAAGGAAATATTTTATTAATAAATATTCCAGACACAAAATTGTCATTCTAGAAGTTTTGTACTATCTGATGAAGCTGAAAGCGGAGAAGATTTAAAATTGGTCAGAAAATATGCGATTTTAAGAAAGCCAGAAATCCCACATAAGCGTTTTTCTGTAAACTACAAGAAAGAAGCTTGCACAGTACAATGCGTCAGAATAAACACCTTTGGAAAAATACCATCAAATATTGCAGGTTATCTGAAGCTCCCAAATCCTGAACTGTGAGGCAGACAGACAGACCGACAAACGGACCGACGGAATTGATAAAACATACTTTTTGCCATCTAGGAACGCTAAAACATGAAGATATGCAAAACCCGAGGTAAAACCTGAGAGGGTGATTTTTTCACGATAACAAATATTTTATTTAGCCACAGTTTCCGACGTTCAACCGTCACAATGCTTGCAGATTCCGGAGAAGGAATAGGTAGAATGGAAATTTTCAACCGTGGCAGAAGGTTATTTAGAAAGCTCAACAAGTCTTCAAAAGAATCTCTCCAATAGAGTATTGAACTTCAATGCCATTCCTTCTACTAGTGACCAACTTTCACCAGTGCAGTCTACCAAATCGACCTCTTTCAACCAAAAAGTTACCCTTTCGGCTACGGTTACAACAATAAGTACTCGTGAAACAGAACCGAAATATCCAAACCCAACCTACATGTTCCCGAGTTCCTTGGAAGAAAATCTAGCCTCTGCAATTAATTTACAAAATGCTACAAACTGGACGTATACTATTCATGTTGTTAATAATAATTAAATTGTGATTATATACTTGATATAAATAAACGATTCTTCTTAACTTTTGTGTTTTTCCGCACGCTTGTAAAAATAGTGTCCTTACACGTGCGTAAAGTGACTTTTCCGCGCGCGATTGATGGCGATCAATTGCGAGCGGGAAAGTAGCACTTTCGGCACTTGTTAGGTAAACTACTATAAAAATTTAGCCGGAAAAACTACTTAATAGACTGATTTCAAATTGTTTGCCTAAAATAATTGTGGAATATAGATGAACTAGTAAAACTGAGGTACTAATTCAAGATGGCGGAACAAAATGGCGGCTAAATAAAACATTTGTTATCGTGAAAAAATCACCCTCTCAGGTTTTACCTAGGGTTTTGCATATCTTCATGTTTTAGCTTCCTAGATGACAAAAAGTATGTTTTATCAATTCCGTCGGTCCGTTTGTCGGTCTGTCTGTCTGCCTCACAGTTCACGGCATACCTTAAAAACTACTAACCCGATTGACTTAAAATTTTCGTGAAAAATTAAGGGTCATATGGGGATGACCTACTAAATATTTTGGTAAAAATCCAATATGGCAAAACAACTTAATGGACTGATTTCAAATTGTGTGCCATGAATTATTGTTGTACAAAGATAAACTAGCAAAAATGTGATACTAATTTAAGATGACGGAACAAAATGACGGCGGTCTACTAAAACGTTTAAAAAAATATTGCTGAAAAACTAATTATCCAATTTACCTCAAATTTTGCACAAAAATCTAGTGGAATGAAATGGTAACATTTTGGTTTGAGTATAAGATAAAGAAACAAAATGGCGGCCTTTTAAAATATTTAACTACTTATTAGATTAATTTCAAATTTTGTGTTTGTGCAAGCATTAAGTGTGATAGAGAAACCGGCAAAGTTGTGGTACGAATTCAAGATAGCGGAACAAAACGGCGGCCAAATATATTTTTTTAAAAATCAACGTAAAAAAATCCTATTCAATCGACTTTAAATTTTGCAGAAAAATTAAATGTGATATAGTGATAAACTGGTAGGAATTCACCATCATAAAATGGCGGTGTGTGTTAATATAAAAACTAATAATTGCATTTATTTTAGATTTTGCCCAAAATCAAGTGTGGCATAGGTATCATATGATCTAACAAAATGGCGACGAATAAAAATGTTTTACTAAAAAATTATGTACTAAACTAAAATGGGTCACAATTCACTATTCCTAATCAGAAGAAAGATTCATAACGACGGAAGTTCAGGGTAAAGGAAATTTACCGATTTTTTAAAAATTATTGTAGAAATCGGAATTTATTTGGAAAGGAAAAACCTTCTTTTTCAATATATACCCCATTTAAATATAATGTCCTATGACGGTGTTTAGGGATTGAATTACCAACATTCTGGAGCAAGTTTTTCTCGCCGAAATAAGTAAATAAGAAAAAGAGTTCTATGAAATTATGAAGATGGGTCCAAAAAATGCATATTAAGGGGGCTACGGTACTAAGAATGATTAACAATAAACAGAGGTTTTATTTATAGAAAGACAGAATGAAAACTTAATTTTAGTGAGATTTTGCATACACCCGTTATGTTTCAGCCGAAGTATACTGCCATTAAAATAATATTGGTTAAAAAATCTAAGTGGTAGTTTTGATGAGAATAGGGAATTATTTTCCTAGCAAAGTTAGAACTATATACGCGGCCGCATAGAGAAAGTCCGGGCCCGAGAGAAATACAGTAGCTGTAAGTACTTGGGCTAGACGAGATTTTACGGGACCGCTTTTAAAATAACTGATAACTATAAATAAAGTCATCAATTCAACTTGTTGGGGGGCTTGGTGCTATAACCACCATAGCCCCACTCATAATCGTGGCCTGCGTGTGGGCCACTTCACGCACATTTTTCCACATATTTTATACGTCCCGACCCCTCTCCTCACACTGACTCTATAATTTTCCTTATTCAACTCTAAGAGACTGGACATTTTTTAAAAATAAAAGGTACTATATTGGAAATAGATAGGATCAGCAATTTTCGAGATAATCTAGTTTAAAAGTATTCATTTAAGAGCAACAAGACAAGAGGGTTTTGAACTAGTTAAAGACGAGTCACTCGCAGTAAAAGTAAAGACGGGAACAGACTTTTGGCATGCCATGCAACGTCACGTGTTAAGGAGCTGTCTAAAAAATGTAATCCTTTATTTAACATTAGGTTATATGAAAGTCGAACGCATACTGCACGGCACGTTATAATAAACGCGACTTCACGCATGCTGCAGCATGTGGAAATCCATATTACAGCGACATGAAAAAAGAAAGCTGAGAAGAAAAGGCTGCTCCCCATATTACTCGTACATATGTGGAGCAGCCGACCCTTCTCCTTCACTCCTTAATATTCTTGACTCTGTCCAAAGAAGAGCTATTCGCCTGACTGATGATCCAAACATCACAAGGAAGTTCGTATCACTAGAGCATCGTCGAATTGTGGACGACTGTCCCTGTTTTACGAATACTACTGCGGATTCTGCTCTGATGAATTATTATCTATTATGTCCTCTTTAGTTATTTATGCTGGATCTGATTTGCGAAGTGTAAAGGGTATACAAGTTGGAAAATAAAAAAGGTATTCTCCAACTCGGAAAAGGAAACCCAGTTTCGTGACGGCTGCTGTAGCAGTTGGGGTGATATGATTATGCCAGCGAAGATCTTTCTGAAAATTGATACCAACTAAGCTAAAGGAATCTTTGGCTTCAAGCATTTGATTATTCATTTTAATGGTGTGGGTATTGGAAGAGATAGTAAATGATGATTGTGTCCTAGTGGCATTAAACTGGACAAGGTTTTTTGTTACCCATTCTACGATTTTAATGGGGTCCCGAGTTAGGGATAAAGTCATTACTCTACGCCTATCATCAGTTGAAGTCTTAGAGACAGGTTAGGGAAGTTGTATAGTTAGAGTAGAGTGTACTATCGTCAACATAGCTGTGAATAGATTCTTATAAGATCAAAAAATATTTTTCACAGATGCCCTTAAACTTCTTTCTTCTTCGACCAGTTTTTATAACTTATTTTAAAATGGAAAATTAAATAATCTAAAAATTTAAAACAAAAGTCGATTTTTAAAAGAATAATTTTTGTTCAATTTTTTTTTACTTTCACGACTCAGGGTGACCAAAGGGTCTAAAAAGAAGGTTATTAGACACAAGTCTCAAAAGGCACACGAGTTCCTTCCACGATATCAGAAACTTTTTCCTTTTCGAACCAACTATATGTTTTTTAAAAATATTCCATTCTAAAATATACATATGTCCCATTTAAAAATTAGATAAATCTATTATCTCTACTCTTAATTATATTTTTAAGGTGTAATTGTATAATTATGGTTGCACCACTGGTGTCAAATGTATATAGTTTACTACGTACACGCCTAATTTTCAAAAACAAACTTTAAAATTTCTTTTATTATTAAAATTGCGGGTAAGTAGACTTTTTATTTTTATTTACTTACTTTAATCAAAGGCATATCTTTAAACTCTTCAGAGACAACTACTACCTTAAAATGAGTTTCTGCATCTTTGGGTACATTATGCATATGCGATTCATTGATTATTTGTAAATATCTTGGTCTCAAATTTTCTTGCAGTTTCTTATTTATGGCTGACTCAGTTGGTTTATTTACGATAGACATTTTGTGTGGCGTGCTAAATGATCTAAAAATTGAAATAAAATTGTAATCCCAAATTCACTAATATGGGATCAAGCCCGCTACTCACTATTTGGTTCGATTCGTCCATTCATATAAATGAACGAACGGTCGATTCAACGAATTGATGAATATTTCATATAATAATAATAATAAATTAAACACTAAAAAAAATTAAATAAATTACAGTTTATAGAATTTGTATAAATTTATTATCAAATAATTATATGCATATACAGTGTGTCCGAAATTGGAAGAAAATGTATTGCGATCTTGAAAACTATAAGATAGAAAATTATTAGTTAAACGGAAAAAGTTGTAGGATATTTAACTATCAGTTCAATACCGCTTTGATAATGATTGTATCTTTTATTCGTTTTTGAAAAAAACTAAAAATCTGCATTTTCGAAAAAGTGCTTTACTTTTTTTTTAATTTAAGATTTTTTAAAATCTGTAAAAACATTATTAGGCCAACTTTTTGTGGGCTTTACATCTCTTTACAAAAAATAGTACGCTGTTGACTTAAAATTCTAAACGCCGTTTTCTCCGGAATCAACGAAGATCTTAAAATTTAGTAAAAAGCATTTACGTGATAAGTAATAGTAATTATTTACGGCTAAAATAAAAACAAAAACAACGCCGTCACCACAATAGGCGTCGCGATGCCAAGAAAAGAGAAAACATTTGCAAGAACTTTAAAAGTCTCAGATTACAAAATACTCAATTTTCAAGACATGATGATATACACTTTGTAAAGTATTTAGTCTGTAATATTTCCAATAGTTCTTTTTTGGTATAATTTTCTTCAAAGTACTTATTATTTTCAGATAAAAATGTTTTTACTTCTTTTGTCGAGCTAGATGTGGGTATTTTTGTTAAAACTCTTGAGTGATATATACGTTTTAGTTTGGGTAATGTTTCTGAAAAAAACTTTTCAAAAAGAGAGCTCTGGCTATCCACTTTATAAAGCATTTAGTCTGTAATAATTCCAATAGTTCTTTTTTGGCACAATTTTCTTCAAAGTACTTATTATTTTCAGATAAAAATGTTTTTACTTCTTTTGTCGAGCTAGATATGGGTATTTTTGTTAAAACTCTTGAGTGATATATACGTTTTAGTTTGGGTAATGTTTCTGAAAAAAACTTTTTCAAAAAGAGTGCCCTGGATATCTTGATGGTAATCTAATGAACATTTTTTATGATCTTAGCAAGGTTACTTTTACCCATCCCTTATATCCTCCACAATGTAATATACTGATCCTGTTACCTCTGTTGAAACGTTTTCAACACAAAATTTTTATTTGCTTTCATTGATCCAGCCTTTTTTACAATTTCATAGGTGTATATCAAGTTTCGTCTAGATAATAAATTGGTCTACCATTTTTTGGAATAGTTTTCAAATATTCGTTTCTCCATTTAACTAATCTGCTACTTTCCATTATAATTCGTCGTTTGTCAATTACCTCATATTTAAAGACACGTTTTTTAGGAATATCTACAAAGTTTTACAACAGTCCACAATTTCTTTTCTTCGTAATTCTTTCTTTATAGCATTTATAACATGGCTAATGCCACAATCTTTAAAAGGCTATAAATGGTCGTTCTGGATGTTTTGGTTAAAAATATAGTCGTAAAGGTTTAAAATAATTTTCTGTGCATCTTCCCTTCATGTCTTTGCTCTTGAACTTCCCAGAATATTTCAAATTTTCATTTAAAACAGTTTGTGAAAGCTACAGTGGCAACATTTTAAAATCTTAAAGTAAATGTTATATTTAAACTAATTAAAATATGATGGCATATTACCAACATTTAGAATACGTACCGGTTTGAAGTATATTAGTGCCGTCTGATCGGGGTGTGAAAAAATGATGCTAATGAGGCACTTAACTTTACTTAAGGTAACAATGGGCCAGAAGGGACAAGCAATATTTTTGGTTTCAAGTCAATCAACGTTAATTTGAAACGGACTATATCAAGAACTACGTCATTCAAAGAGTACTCACAGAAAATAAATATTGTCGGTATAAACCAACAATAATTTGTAAAATCAATAGCAATTGCTTTTTACGGCAAATGGCCTCCGCAATCATGGCCAACTCAATAAAAAATAAACTGTTTTTGACATAAAAATAAAATATTTTTGTAAAGTATTACATGTCATAAGGAAAAAAGGTTGTTTTTAAGTGCGCTAAAAACAAAATGGCGGCGATAGAAAAAACAAAATTGATGATAGTATCTCTACACCAAAAAAGAATTAAAAACTGAATACAGATTTATCGCCCGCAATATCCTAATAATGTTTTTACAGATTTTAAAATTATCTCTAAATAAGTTATGGCAATTTTCCGAAAATGAAATTTTTTTCAAAATATCTCAAAAACGTAAAAAGATACAATAATTATCAAAGCGGCATAGCACTGGTAACGAAATAGCCTATAACTTTTCCTATTAAACTAATTTTCTATAAAACGGTCATATTTAGCTAAAACATACACGAATTTGCTAGGAAAATATTTCTTTTACAAAAAAATACCGTCAAAGATAGAACTTTGTGTTTATATTTCAAACTTTTGAAATAAATACTTTGGTGTACAACTGTGGTAAACTTACTGACGGAAATGAGGTTTTTATGTAATTCTCATTGACTTTTTAGTTGTGTGAAATTATATTGGGTTTCTATTGCTGTTTGATACTGTCACGTTGATAAGAAAAATCAAAATTTAAGAATGTTAACAATTTAAAACCCTTGCAAAATGACCACGGGTAATATAGAACTTATTTATCAAGTCATAGGTCTTATTCAAAACATACAAGTAGTCACAAAAAAGAAAGGACCGAACGTTTGTCATCTCAAAATAAGAAAAGATTTACTTGTTTTTAGTTTAAAAAAACTTAAGAAAATAAAATTAGTTGCAAAATTATCTTAGAACATTTTTAGGTTTTCCAAGTTTTTAGAGGAAAATCATAGGGGTTTTTAGACGAAAATACGGTGTTTTTGGTCCATCACTGTGTTTTTAAATAATATTCAACTTATTATTTCTTAATGGCATTTAAGTTGTTGATATAAATCTCTAGAATTTATAAAAAATCGGTAAGTTGGTTTTACCCAGAACTTCCCTCGTTATGAATCCCTCCTTTTATCAAGGAAATTGAACCATATAGTTATTTAATAATATATACAGTACATATATAAATTATGTTAACTTAATTCCCTAATTCATTAAGAGGGAAATTTCTGGTAATTAATTGGCCTGGCACAATCTACAAGGTACTTACTTAAATGGTTCATAACGAGGGAAGTTCTAGATAAAGCCAATTTACCGATTTTTCCTTATTGTATCAAAAAGTTGTTTTGTTTTTCATATATTAAAATAAAAGATTTTTTTTGTATTGTTTTTACTCACAAGTATTTTGATTTATCAGTTTTTTCACAAACCTTTGGCCGAAGGCGTAAGGGAAGCCAAAGTTCGACATCGACTTCGATTTCGGCCAAAAAAATTATCTTCGGTCTGGCTCCATAGTTCTATTTTTAACACAAAATTATTAATAATAGAGACAGAAATCTAGGAGGGACTTTTTTATTGGAAATTTATTTGCAAAAAAAAAGAAAACTCCTTTAGTTAAATCTTAATAACAATTGAAATTGTTTATTTGTGGGTTTATAACTTTTGCTTGCACAGACGTCATTCCGATTCAAATAAGCACTCACTCATATTTTTAGTAACACTAGCAAGAATTAACACCAATTTGTGTTAGACTAGCAGACGAACTTGTATTTCATAACATAATACAGACATTTTTAAATATAATTATAGTTACCCACTTGTGGTTTTATTAGCAAAATTGTAAATGATTCAATCGCTTTTGCCTACGTTAAGGATTATTTATTTTCGTTTTTTTTTGAGGATTATTTATTTAGTTATTATTTGTTATTTCTAAAAAGTGAAAGAAAAGCATTGTCTGGTAAATTTACTTGGGCTCTCTTTAACTATTAGTCCCACTGAATTTTACAAATTTGAAATATATATTAGGATTACTCTTTTCTTTTTTATAACATATATTTATGGATGAACCACTTTTTTACTGCAGCAAAAAACTATAATAAAATAAGTTATAATAGTAATAGTAGCTTAATTTGTTTTTCTCCTATGCAAAGTATTGTTAAATAACATGTTGTACACACATTATTACTTAAGAAATGGTTACAAAATGGCTAGAATAATCATATGATGATTTAACATAGAAATTGAGAAATTTATTTTTTTTAAATACAAATAATTAATGTAGGATACATGTTAAGGGCGGATAAATGTTAAACAATTCTATCGCATTTGGTTATACTAAGTTAGGTCTTTTTTCTTCTTCTTCTTTTACTTAGTTGAGATCCGGTGATCTGTCAATTCCGGGCCTGCCGTTGGATTAGTTCTTGTGATCTGGACTGCCAGCTGTCTCTCCATCTCTTTGGTGGTCTACCGGGCGGTCGGTTTCCTACTGGTACTCCTTCGAGTGTTATGCGTGGTAACCTATCTTCAGGCATCCTCTTGACATGTTTATACCATTCTCGTCTTCTCTGCCTGCCCCATCGTACTATGTCCTGTACTCCGCACTGTTCTCTAATATCAGTGTTCCTTACGTGGTCTCTTCTGGTTTTGCCGGCTATTGCTCTCAGCACCCTCATTTCTGCCGCGCGCAGCACGCCTTTGGTTTTATTCGTGTCTTCTCTTGTTTCTATCGCGTAAGTCATGATGGGTCTTACGCATGCTTTGTAGATTTTAATCTTACTGTCCTTCCGCATGTACTGATTGTTCCATACAATCTCTCTTAGGCAGCCTGATGTTACTGATGCTTTATTGACTTGGTCCCTTAGGTCTTTTATTGGGTCGTGGTTACTGGATATATTCATGCCGAGGTACCTAAACTGCATCACCTGCTCTATGGGCTTATCTTCAATTACAAGCTTGCATCGAAGTGGTTCTCTGCAAACTGTCATGCTCTTAGTTTTGTCGATGGATATGGTCATATTTAGTTGTCGGCTCACTTGGTAGAACTTGAATAGCTGCCTTTGCAAGTCGTTCTCGTTTTCTGCGAAAATTGCTGCGTCGTCCGCATAGCATACCATGCTGATACGTTTGTTATTCATTCTGTATCCTATATTTAAGGACGCCACCTCTTCTATAATTTTGTCCATAAGAAGATTAAATAAGAGTGAGCTGAGGCTGTCTCCCTGTCTGATTCCTCCTGGGGTCGAGATGCTCTTCGTGATATGCTGCCCTGATTTGACTTGAGTGGAGTTGGCGGTGTTGAGATTGCGTATCACCCTTACTGCGTTGGCTGGTGTTTCCTTTTCTATTAGGATGTTGATAACATCGCCCAATTGGACCTTGTCAAATGCTTTAGTTAGGTCGATAAAACAGATAAGTGCCGGTGTTATATTCTATTGCCTTTTCCTTTATTTGTTTGGTGATGAATATGGCGTCAGTTGTCGATCTTCCCTTTCTAAATCCCTGTTGTTCTTCTCTATTGGTTATGTGGTTCTCCAGTTTATCCTTTATCAGACCTGTGATCAGTTTCATTGTTGTGCACAATAGGGTTATTCCTCTGTAGTTATCAGGTGATGTTTTTTGGCCTCTCTTGAAGATGGGGATTGTTATGCTCGTATGCCACTCATTCGGTATTTCCCCTGTGTTAAGGATTTTATTAAACAAAGTTGTCAGTTTTATTATGAGCTCAGGGCCACCGTGTTTTAAAAGTTCGTTCGGAATATTGTCCGTTCCTGGTGCTTTTCTGTTTTTGGCTTTCCCCAGTTTCTCTTTAACTTCCTCCTTTGAAATTATCACATTGGCTGCCGTTTGGTATTCCTGCATTTCGTGTGTTTCCTCGGCGCTGTACAGTCTTTCGAAGTACTCCTCCCACGCTTCTATGGGGACTCCTTTGCTTTGGACGAACTCATTTACCGGTTTCTTCCTATTTTTCAGCATCTTCCACACCCTTCTTTGGGCGCCATATATGTCGTGGTCCATATATAGGTCTTTTTTAAGTAGAAAAATAAGTCAAACTAAATATAAACATCAGCAGAAGGCATTACACTCTGTAGACAAACGTGAAAATTAAAAAAAAAAGAAAAAACAGGTCAATCTAATCTGGCACCACTGCAAAATGTCTGTCGTGTAAGGTGTTTTTTCATTGGAAGGAATTGAAATTCTTTTTGTTCTTTTTTTATAGAAAAAATGGCTCATCCACTGATTTTTTGTCTTAAGATGATTGTAAGAATGTAAAATTTCTGTTTTATATGAAAAATTATTTTAAATTAGTTTCCGAAACATTTCGAAGTGTTATAGAAAAGTTTCATGGAATTTTCAGTAAGCGAAAATCACTAGATACATATATGTATACAGGGTGGCCCACGACGAACTGCGGGATCGATTTCTCAGAAAGTAGGCTTTAGAAAACTTTGAAATTTTAGCAGCTAACTTAAGTCGATGGGGGCAATTCGCGCAAAATATTTTCAAGATGGCGGCACTTCCGGTTATACCGGAAATAGACGTCAACTTTCTTATTAGTCTTAAATGGAACACTCTGTATATAATCGAATTTTTGGATTCCTCGAAAAATTCTAGGTATATTTCATGTATAATATCCTATACCTAAGTTCAACTGTTTTTGAGATATTTTGAATTTTATGTAAAAAATTACATTTGCAGGTCTAGACATAACTATAAAGTCCAAAAGGGTACACTTAGTGGCCTGTGCTGATATTTTTATAATAAATAAATATAGGGTGATCAAAAACTGACATTATAAATATACTTTAAAAAATCGTTAAAAGTTACTTTTTTCATACGGAAACCCCCAATTTTTATAATTTTATCTTATTTAACACTTAAAATAAGGGTGACTTTGTATAAAATTGTCTATTCCAAAAATGTGTAGTTTTTGAGTTATTGACGATTTAACATTTTTATTCTAATAATACCAGACAGCTTCTAAGTTTTCTTGTTAGTTGGCCATGACGGGGAGGCCTGGCGAGAACAAAACCAATTGGTTACTATAAAAACGTAATATTTGTTGTCGTTTGACAATTACCTACTAAAATATTATTTATTTATTATAGTAATTATAATAATTATTAAACTAATAATCATGCAGGGGCGATTAAATTACAGACACGAGGATTATTTGAATTTGTTTATTATCTATGGGGAATCTAACAGAGTTTTAACAAGAACATGCCAGATATTTGCTAATAGATATCCAGATAAACAGAAACCGTCACCGAACAGCGTTAAACAAATCTTGGAAAACTATAAAAATGTTGAAACCGTGAAGACAAAAATTAATTAAAGAAAGCCTATTCCCATTATAGTCTTGTTTACATAAGAGCACAACTTATTTTTTCAAATAAATGTTGAAAATGTCCACCTTGAACTTCCAAACATTTTTCGCATCTCCGAATAAATTCCTCGTGGGTGGCCGCTCTAATTGAAGCTGGAGATAAACTTTCGAACGCGTCCCTTACCCTTGCCATACAGACCTCTTTCGTTGTTACTGGATTAAAATAAACGATTCCTTTTATCGTTCCCCATATAATATAGTCTAAGACTGTCAGATCGGGGTAACGAGGAGGCCACAGGAAAGGTCCATTGTTGGCAATCCACCTGTAAAACGTAGCTTGTAAAAAGTTAGTAACTGCAACGGTTCTATGTGGTGTGGCGCCATCGTGTTGGTAGAAAATTTGACTATGTTCTATTTCTAAGGTAAATTACTTAAATATTCGTGGTCCAACTCTTCGAGAATATTCAGATATCTTTCTCCTACAAAAGTTTATAGACATAATTTTACGGAAGAAATGCTTTGATAATATTGATCGATTTTTTTATTTAAGAAGAAACAAAATACATCAAAATTCAATTAATTTAATCTGAAGAGTGCTCAATAAAAAAAAGGTTTAGTATTTTCTAAAGTACCCTGTATAAATAGCTTGTAAATATCTAACTAAAGAAAACTTTCCTATAAAACTTGGGACGATATATTTTTTTTAGATGATGTGTTACGGTATGTGGACCAGTATTTGTATGAAGTAGTCTAGTGTGAACTGTATAAATAATTTAATTTATTTATGTAATAATATTTACTAAATGATTTATCTAATTTTGGATTGACGCTAAATAGACAAAAAAAATTATTGTAATATTACCTAATTGGATTATTTTTCATTAAAAAAGTCCTTGTGTTTAGGCAATGTATAACTTACCATTCAAATTTTCTTCGTAAAAATCCAGTTTTATTATTCCATCGTTCCTTACTGCAAAAAATACATTAAATTGCAAGGATTCTTGAAAGTTCCGCGATCTTACTGCATAAGGATTCGAATCACTCCAAAAATGGGAATTGTGTCTATTGAAAAGGCCATTTTTAGTAAATTTTGCTTCATCGGTCCAAATTATATTGTCCAAAAATCTAGTGTTCTCTTGTACCATTGTTAAAATAAACTCGCAAAACTGTACTCTTTTTGGCAAATCAGTGTCTTTAGATGTTGAACCAATGATATTAAATAAGGTTGGTTTGTTATGTTTTAAAAGAATCCTATGCACTGAGTTCCTCGAGATTCCTGATTGTCTTGCCACGTTTCTTAGGGATATCATTGGATATGCTGCAAAATATCCCAGAATTGCAATCTCGACATTTTCATTATCAACAATGGGCTTCCTCTTATTAATTTTTGCCTTGACGTTTCCAAAATTTTTATAGTTTTCCAACATTTGTGTAACGCTGTTCGGTGACGATTTCTGTTTATCTGGATATCTATCAGGAAATATCTGGCATGTTCTTGTTAAAACTCTGTTAGATTCCTCATAGATAATAAACAAATTCAAATAATCATCGTGTGTGTAATTTAATCGCCCCGGCATGATTATTAGTTTAATAATTATTATAATTACTATAATAAATAAATAATATTTTAGTAGGTAATTGTCAAACGACAATAAATATTATCATGGCCAACTAACAAGAAAACTTAGAAACCGTCTGGCATTATTAGAATAAAAAATATTAAATCGTCAATAACTCAAAAACTACAAATTTTTGGAATAGACAACATTATACAAAGTCACCCTTATTTTAAGTGTTAAATAAGATAAAATTATAAAAATTGGGGGGTTCCATTTGAAAAAAGTCAACTGTTAACGATTTTTTAAGGTATATTTATGTCAGTTTTTGATCACCCTGTATTTATTTATTATAAAAATATCAGCACAGGCCACTAAAGTGGATCCTTTTGGACAAGGAAGCCACGCGCAAATAAATAATAGAGACTTCGATAAGCAGATATTTATAGTTATGTCTAGACCTGCAAACGTCACTTTTTACATAAAATTCAAAATATCTCAAAAACAGTTCAACTTAGGTATGGGATATTATACATGAAATATACCTAGAATTTTCCGAGGAATCCAAAAATTCGATAATATACAGGGTGTTCTATTTAAAAAAAGAAAGTTGACGTCTACTTCCGGTATAACCGAAAGTGCCGCCGGCCGGCGCCGTCTTGAAAATATTTTGCGCGAATTGCCCCCATCGATTTTAGTTAGCTGCCAAAATTTCAAATTTTTCTGAGAAATCTATATAGTATAGCTGATTCCACTGATACGGAACTGTGCCGGAACTGATTGTATAAATAGACCATCGTTACAGAACTGAACGGACACGTTACAGCGTCTCTTATGAAGTAGTATGAAGAGGCCCACCGTCTATCGCTTGCATATAAACGTCCATACAGACCTACGCAACCGGGACTAAATACTGGTTTCTTATTGGCTTGGCGCTTTGTTTGATTATATTATGATGATTATATACTTTTTTATATGAACCAAAAAAAAAAGAGATCTAACCAGAGCTGACAAAATTATGGTTTTTGATAGAAGAAAAAAAAAATATATATATATATATATATATATATATATATATATATATATATATATATATCGTCCAGGCACGTATACGGCTTGAAGTAATAGGAGGAGTAATTTATAGGTCTTCGTACAACACGTACTTCGTTATAAGTCTTCGTACGTAATTTATAAGTCTTCGTATACGCGCCTGCTATCGCCCCACGGAGACTGGCCCCAAGCCCTTTGTAAAGAAAGAAAAACGAACTATCTATGGGGCTACGCAATAAAAATGAAACGAACTTTATACTATGTTAATTTAATGAAAATGCAGAAGTAACATCTCTGTTACCGAGCACGCAGACCATGGGAACCCAGAAGGGTGAGAAAATGCAAATATTGTACCTATATTACATATACATTGTGATAGAAAAATTATTTTGCCCCCCCCTCCCTCTAGACAAAATGGTGTCATCTTCCGTTTTGGAGTTACATTTATATACCAAATAAATTATGGATGACTTTTTTTTTAGTCATAAGTTATTTTGAACATTGTTGCCCCCCTTAAAATGGTTTTGCGAGCGCCCATGTTGCACACAAGACAGAATAGCTTTCAAGATAAATAATCGAGACATAGATTCGTTCACCTTTAAAACCAAATATATTTAAAAATCGAGTTCTTACTTGCTGATTAAAATTTGGACGATCCCATTACGCAAATCTGAGCCTGACTTACTGTAACCTTTCTCAACATAATATATTTCTTGTTAAACTGTGACACGTATTCCAAATTTTTTTATTCAATTCTTATCTATCATTCCCCATATGTATTATCTAGGTATTCCTTTACGTTTCATGATTTATATGGGAGCGCGACCATGCTGATATCACAGTTAGTTAAAATTATACAATTCGAGAAAGTTTAGGTCTTCAAAGTTTTTAAACTTGTTGTCTAACTTCTTGATAAATCTGATCTAAAATTTGGAAAAAAAAGTCGTCGATAACATACAATAATACCTCCAACATTATCCGTGCACACGCGTTTTCTTTGTGGCTCCAAACCGATAGAACCGAGGCTATATTCGTATTTTCCCAACATTTACCAAAGTCATCTCTTTTTTTGTTTATTATATTTTTAAACTCACAATTGTTTTTACGCAGAATCCGATATCGTTTGTTTTACATTGTAACAAAATGGACACATTTGTGAAAAAAAGAAGTAAAAAGTTAAAGTCAAAATCGTTTTTTAAACTATCTAAAAATCCTCTAGAGCTATTTAAAGTTTCTGTTAAGACTCGCGATGTTCAAAAATTGTTAATACTAGCCTGCCATTGCAATTCCAGCAACTTTCGGTACTCTTCGATTTACAATAATTGTATCCAATGCTTGAGTGTGTTTGGTAGATTTGAAAAAAAAGCAGCCATTCCACTCAAAGTTGCAAAAAACACTTTACATTATTTTATGTTCATCACTGATTTGAGACAAAACTAAATTTAATTTGTGTGCACAAGTGTATAAACATTGCACACGGATAAGTTTAAGCACATTTATTTGAAGACCGCCTAAATGTCCAGCCATCACAGCAGCACCGTCACAACTTTGAGCAACCAATTTTTCACAGGCATTAGTCGGTCTATTTTTTGACACGTTAATAAAAACCTAAAAATCTTTCTTATAGATTTCCGTCTCCATTTACAAACCGCACCACAGCAGAAAGCTGACTAAAATTGGTAACGTCAGTCGTTTCGTCCAAAATAATAGCTACAAAATGAGTTTGTTGATATTGTTTAAAATAACAGTCGAAATTGCAGAAATTAAATCGTTTTGAATTCGATTTGAAGTGCCTTGAAACACACAGCCCTGTTCCAAATGAGCTTTTAAACAAGGCTGATTTCCGTAAACTTTGATCATACTTAGATAATAGAGAAACAAGGTCTAGATAATTGCCTCTATTTGCGGAATACGTTGATTCATCGTGACCTCGATACCCAAGTTCATGAAGGGCAAGAAAACACACATCAATAAGCCTTTTTAACACATCTCTATTTTTATTAACTACTTCAGTATGTTGTTGATGACTAACTTGTAACTGTTTATCTAAAGCGTGTTCGATTCGTGTCTTTCCAAAAACTTGCGAGTGATTTTTAGAGCTAATGTAACGTTTTACTACTTTATGTAAATTATTTAAATCGCCAAATACGTTGTAACTTCTTACACCATATTCACTAACAAAAATCAGACAAGGCCAATAATGAACTAGTAAGATTTTGGTAAACAAAACAACGGTTTAATAAAGTTTTAAAAAAATTTAAGACATTAATTTTTTATTGACTACAAATTTTGTGCAAAGATCAGATGTGATAAATTTTAGTACAAACTTAATATGACACAAGAGTGGCCTAATATGTTAAAATCTACGTAAAAACTACTTATATAATTAAACACTTTTACACACAAACCAAGTGTGACATAGGGATCAATGGGTAAGATTTTGGTACGAATCCAATATGGGGAACAAAAAAAAATAGTTTATAAAAAGTTATTCAAATTACTTTTAAACTTCGTACAAAAATCAAGCGTTACAGGTTGTTTCAACTAACATTTTAAAGGCATTTTTTTCGGGAATTAACGGAGACATTAAAATTTGGTAAAAAGTGTTTGACGGTGTAAAATGTAATTTTTACGGCTAATTTAAAAATGACATTTTTACCGCGCCAAGAAAAAATAAAACAATTGCAAAAACTTTAAAAGGCTCAGACTTCAAAAGTGCGTCCATTTCTAAGACGTTTTTGTTATATGCATTAGCTTAATATATGCATTAACTTGATAAATGTATTGGTTACTGATATATACAGGCTGTTTCACCTAAATTTCAAACGTTGAGTTGTCGCAAATTAACGGGATTTCAAAATTTCGATAGAAGGGACTTTTTAATTGAGTAAATCATACTTCTTAAAGAGTTAAAACAAAGTCGACGTCGTCATCAGTTTAAGCGTCGCAAAGCTCAGAAAAAAAAAGATTAAAATTTAATTGCCTATTTCTAAGACTTTTTTTTGTTATTGTCCCAAATTGATTGCTATATTGGTTTCCGAGATATAGTGTGTCTTTTAGTAAAAATAATGATTTTTTTTTAAATTGCGTCATTGTTTTGGCACATATTTTTTGAAATTATAAAAAAATTAGGTACTTTTGATTTATATTAACATTATTTAAGACAAGAGATCAAGAACAGATATTTTTTTTATTTAAAAAAACATGTTCCAAAAACAAGTCACTTGATAAACAATCAAGTTTCCACTAAAATATAGTGAAAATATAATGAATGTGGAGCAAATCAGAAAAAAGTCATAGAAAAATGTATTATTTAGATTTTAAAACTTTCTACAATAGTGACATGACTGATTAAAACTGACACACATTAAAGCAATACATAAAAAAGCTTCTAAAGACGATGAATGTAATCACAGGCTGTTCACTTAAGGGCGTTCACTATCCATATCTCGGAAGTCCTTCATGTTAGTGCCTTGAAAAAAAAACTAACAAAAGTGGCGAAGAGTAATTGACTGAAAAAAAAGTTTCTAAGTTGACCGTAAATGAGCGGAGTTGCTAGGGTGCACAATAAATTTGAAAAATCCTACAAAAACTCCCAAAACTAGATATAACTTTTATTACCTCATTGGAAAAAAAATTTATTTCCTATCACGTTAATTCTAAACTTATTGTCACATCACCCTTAATGACTTATAAAAGATTCAAATCGCAGGTATATCTTCTGAATCCCTTATTTGAATTCATAGAGCTTAGGCTTATTTAAAAGGGAATTTCAATGTGTTTTACAATTCGGATCGAATGACACTCTCTAGTTTTTCACAAATTGGTTAAATACGGCTATATAAAACGATTAACGAATTTCGCTAAAAATTTTAAATGGAAGGTTATACTTTTCTTACGCCAGTTCTGGTTTTTTTTGTTAGTTGGGTTTTTGCGCCTTGCCCCCTCCCTCCCTAAAAGCGAGGTTCTAGAGACACACCGGGAGATCTGAATTTCACTCCGATATCCTCATTATTAATCATTTCGACGGGAAAATACCTACTAATTCACTTATTTGGCAATAGTCTTTTAATACTCTTTAGAACTAGCGCAAGAGAAATAAATATTTCAAGAAAACTGGAAAAAATTGTAATTGTTACAAATAGCGATGCTAAACAATTTGTGAAAAACTAGAAAGTGTGATTCGAATCCTAAGACAGCTTGAAATTCCCTTTTAAATAAACCTAAAGTCAACAGCTCCCTCCACCTTTATTAATGGTGAAATATTTAAATCTGCAAAAATAATTGTAACCAGAGGTGTGCCTCAAGGCTCTATCTTGGGTCCCCTGCTATCCAGAGTGCTTCGGGAGGAAAGGGATATATTCTATGGATGTGTTTGGGAGCTCAAAACAATTAAAAAAGATTATATATATGGTTTCAGAGAAAATTTAAAAAATCCGTTTTTATTAAATATTTCGGAAACGATTTTAGATAGCAAATTGAAATATGATACGCGTTTTTAAGACGTAAAGGGGCACCTTTTTTTTGAATAAAACGATTTCTAATACTTGAGTGAGTGGCAACATATGGCAAGATATTTTTCACGGAAAAAATTGAACGCCACTGTTTTTTCTTCAGAATGAATGAACCGAAATATAAAAAAAAGGATTTTTTCATATATAATCTTTTTTAAATGTTCTGGCCTCTCAAACACATTCATAGAATATTTCCCTTCCTCCCGAAACACCCTGAATATTCTATATACAAATGAAATGAGTGATGCATCTGATGAGTACACGGTGCTTTATGCAGATGACACAATACTTATATTTAGTGAGGACCATTAATGAGTTACTTATTACATTTACAAAGGTTTGTGCTGCTGCGGATGCTCTTGATATATAATACTTTTCATTAAATAACATAAATATTTTAAGTAATAATGAAAGTATTGATACAAGAGTTTTGGTACCCCTCAAAGCGCCAGCCAAGCCAGATTTGTTCAAAATATACAACTGAAAGTTAAAGAAATTAACGGTAAAAACGACAAAAAAGTCCTCATTGTAAATATGTATTTTGTTTATCTGTAACCATCGATGATCTCGGTTACCTATCGATATTATCAGCTACCTATTAAAGTTTTTATTATTTTCCTTAGGTATAAGTTTGATTGATTAAACTGTTGTTAATGAGTTTGTAAATAAAAATCTGATCAAAATTGCAACGTCTTATTAATATAATATAGCTCAAAAATGTATGCCGAACACGTTCTATTTTATTAATATAAAATGAGTAGTATGGTGCCCACACAGGAGTACTACTTTCAAGTATAGATCTAACCAGGGATATGTATTTTGTAGATTGTTTTAACACAAATATGTTTTTAAAATCTTTAGTATGTCTTTTTACAAACCGTAATATTTTTAAAGCTTTACTACAAATATTGTCTATGTGATTTGCAAAAGTCAGTTTACTATTAAATGTTATTCCTAGATCTTTTATAAGATTGACATTCTCTATAGGTTTGCCCTCAATAGTATATACATTTGGATTATCTATAAGCTTTCTACTAAAGTGGATAAAATAATTAATCCGGCGCTGGCTACAATACTTTTAGGGGATAGGGTTTGTAGGGGCCTGTAATCTCAAGCGGGCCTAGGGTCCCAAAAGTTGTAGATGTGGCAATGGCTTTGGGAGCTAATCTTTTGTGTTCTGTGTTGGGTGCTAGACTAAAACAGGCGTATAATTGCAGTGGTACTGATTTTATATTTTCTTTTGTGAGTAATCAGCATTTCAGTTGTGATAAAATGAATTACAATACCAATTGGGTGCAGCTAAAAGAAAAAAAGCTGCGGAAAACGAAGTAAAATTGGAAAAGCATGTAAAAATAGACAATTTTTTTCAAGTTATAGACAAAATTAACAACAGTCAATCGTCTAATCTACGTCTACCTATCTGATTTCCTGGTTAATCTGAATGTTAAAACAAGATTTCAATATTTTTTTGTGATTTATAAAATCTCCTAATTTTTTTTAATTTATTTGTACTTATTATAGAGAGGGGAGGAGGCCAGGTTTTACGATTTGGCACCAGGGCCCCACGTTGTCTTGTTACGCAATCGTGTGTTGAACTGTTCCAGTTTTCATAGGAAAATTCACTAGGGTAATTATTGCTTTGACGTTTACTACTAATAAAAGATCAGAATCTTTTTAAATTAGAAAATATTGATGGCTCAGTAGTATTTATATATTCTCTACAGCAATTGTGAGCTAGTTCCTTACACAACCCTCGAAGTCTAGAAAATTCCCTGTAATCATACATGAATGTGTGAGTTTGTATTGTCTCTGTGCTATTTTCTTAGCTATAATTCAGTTTTTTAATTCCAGTGAATACCATACAGGAAACTTTCTAGAAGAGAACATTCTTGGTTGGTATGAACAAATCAATACACATACAAAACCTCATAAAAATACTTACACTTATCTCTCAACAAGCCATCCCAATCAACCCCACTAAAAAAAAAACAGACACTTCTGAAAAACTGGCTGATTTAAGTCTGTGGTAAATCGTTCAAAATTTAAGGTACAATCATTTACTAATGTGCTCGCACTAACTTCCACACAGAGTGGCGGATGATAACAGTCTGGAGGAACTATAGAATGATGAACCTGACAAACAGTAGTGGTAGCATTGAGTCAATGTCAATGTAAGATCCGTTGACATTTAGAACCTGATTAACCTGAAATAAGTTGTGGAAGGCACAGGCATTAAAGATTTCTTCAATTGTCACTGATGAACTTAGCGGACTATTTACCCAAATGTTGTGAGGCAAGTTGAAATCTCCAATCACACAGAGAGTTGAAGTAGGTATATTAGAAGTCTGTCTATCTAATATTTCGTAAAAGTTGAATAGCTCAAGGTACTGGACTTTGGAGGGATGTAGACTGTACCCAAGATTAGACTTGCCGGTCCTGAAACAATAATAACAAAGACGTGTTCTATATTCTTAGGCACAACAAGGCGCCTATTAGGAATATCACTATGAACTTAAACCATCCTTACGATAAATGATATATTCAGGAAGACGTAACTCTGCATCATTTAAGTCAGTGGATAGCTGATCCAACACGCTGCACCCCACAAAGCAACACCCTTATAGACCTGGCAATTGGAAATTTTGATATTATGTGAAAAGTACATGAAAACATAAAAATTACTGATCATTCTGTAATTTCTTTCAAAATTCCAAATAAAAACTTTGTAATACAGTAATAAATAAAAAACAATTTGGAACCTATCAAACAACACATTTGAAATGATAAATTATAATATTTTAACTGTCGACTGGGCAAGTGTAATGAACTCAGTCAATATAAATTTTATTATCTCTACTATTGTTCTTAAATGCACTGAAATAATTGATACAGTAGCACCAATTAAAATTATGCCCGTTCGAGCAAATGACCTGCCATGGTATGACTTAGAACTAAAAAGAGCAAGCGAGAGAAAGAATGAGGCATATTTAGACTTTAAAAGAAATATATCTTACGACAAAGTTGTTAAATGGGAAGAGTATAAGCGAAGTTGAAATCATTTTGTGACACTTTCTAAACAAAAAAAAGGCCGTTATTATTATAATAAAATAGACCTAAATCGCACCAATAGTAAACTAATGTAAGAAACTTTTAAAAGATTGGTTAATGATGATGGTAAAGGATTTGGTCACACTTGTATACATTTTGAATCTCAAAATAACTTTAAACTTGTAAATGGGGATAATTAACATTTCAAATGCATTTAACCATTTCTTTGCTGATAGTATTATTGATATACATGGGACCATTTCCGTAGCTGAAAAGTGGTCTGATAGTAATCTCCCAAAAATACAAACAACTCTGGAAGCTTTTCAACCCTTATCTATGCAACAACTTAAAACAATTATAAGTTCTCTGGATAATAAATGTAATATAAATGATGTGCTAAATGCAAAAACTTTAAAAAGTGTTTTAAGTGTGATGGACCACGTTCTATGCATTTAGTTAATACATCGTTGGAGCATATACATCGAATAGTATAAATGCCATTGATTTTCGTCCCATAAACACCCTTCCAGCTCTTGAAAAAATCATAGAAATAGCTGTTCACAAACAGGTGACAGATTATTTCAAAACAAACAGTTTACTCTGCTCAAACCAATCTGGCTTTAGAAAACATCATTCTTGTGAGTCCGCCTTACAACTTACAATGACTACGTGGAGTAAATTAATTGATAATGATAAATTTGTAGTAGCAATATTCTTGGATTTTAAACATGCATTTGAAACAATTGATCATGAAATGTTATTATCCAAACTTCAGTATTATGGCATTAAGCACCCTTAATTAAATTAAAGTTCTTAAATGGTTTGCAATGTACCTAAAAAATAGAAAACAAATTATAAAAATTAATCAGAGTTTTTCTGAGAAAATTGACATTCATGATGGAGTACCGCAAGGGAGCGTTTTAGGACCCTTAGTCATTTTATTGAACCTGATTTTTTAAATTTATTTGCGGACGATTCTCTAATTTCTTGTAGCCATATGAATGTTCAGATCACCAATATAAATAAAGAACTATTAAAAGTAGAAAAATATTTAAATGTAAATAAATTAAAATTAAATATCAATAAGACTAAAGCAATGATTTTAACAACAAAGTATAAATATTCAACTATAAACAATGTGAATATTAAAATATATGGATCTCAGCTAGAGCTGGTGAGAGAAGTTAAATATTTGGGTTTTTTTATAGACAATTTTTTATCTTTTAAAAGTCTCTTTGAACACATTCATAAAAAAATTCAAAGAAATTATCCTTTTTTTCAAAGGTAGCAAAACATTTGAGCATAAGTTCCAGGATTATGGTATATAATACTACAATACAGCCGCATTTTGACTATTTTCCCAGTTTGCTTTTTCTTTTTGATAATAATAGTAGGGCATCACTGCAAAAATTACAAAACAGGGGTATGCGTATTGTACTGGCGTGCAATCGATATACACCTATCAGACTTATATTCTCCTGTTTGGAATAGATGTTGGTTGAAAAAAGAATCAAGTTTTTTACAATGATTTTTATATATAAGATATTAAACAATTTATTGCCAGCATATCTTTGTGAATATATTATCTATAATAGAGATGTATATGACCTGGAATAGAAATGACTTTCACATTAAAAAAAAACTAACACTGGTAGAGCCATGAATTCTTTATTCTTTAAAGGTCTAAACCAGTATAATGAGTTACCGGTAGAGGTAAAAGATTGTAGATCACTTGATGTTTTTAAAAGACAACTGAGTATTTTACTTAGATCATAACATTATTCTCCCCTATTGCAGTGAGGCCTTTCTTGATCATTGAGCTGTGTGCATTTCTCTTAAAACTTATAACGTAAATGTTAATAAGATATCAGTTAGTATTGGTATAAGTGTATACATATTATAAGTAAGATTAATTACATTAGTATTTGTTTAAGTTGAACTTATATAACAGTCATAATTTGTAACTTTTTTTTCGTTATATTAGGCTTGGCCTAGCTTGCAAATAAATAAATAAATAAAAAAGAAACTGCTGCTTAGCCAGGAACATCTGAGTAACAACAACTTTCTTATTAGACAATCAAAATCGGTTTAGAAACAAACATTCTTGTGAAATTTCTCTGCAGTTAGTGATTTCAAAGTGGAAGGAATTGATAAACAAGGACGGAAATGTAGTAACAGTGTTCTTAGACTTCAAATGAGTCTTCAAAACTGTCAATAGACAAATTTTATTACGAAAAGTTGCTAAATATGGAATTTCTGGTAATGCTTATAGGTGATTTGAGAAATATCTTCATGAAAGGTATCAACAGACTAGTGTTGACAGTGTGCTTTCTAAGAAGAAGCTAATGTATTATGGAGTTCCGCAAGGAACAATACTTGGACCAGTATTGTTCCTGATGTATACAAATGACATAAATTGCAGATGATACATGTATTTCAGTAAATGATGTAGATGTAAATGTAGCAATTAATAAAATCAAGTCAATAGTCAAAAACAAATTATTTGTTAATGTAAAAAAAAACAAATGTCATGATTTTAAATAACAAAGTAAATGAAAATTATAAAAAACTCAAAATTTAATAAGAAACTTCAGTATTGTAATGAATGCAAATATAGGCATAGTTATAGATAGTAAGTTAAATTTCAATAGTCATGTAGATTATATAATTAAAAAATAACAAAAAGATAGGTTTTTTTTAGAAGAGTATGCCAGTCATCGTTATTGCAATCACAAGTCATTGTCTATGTCAATATCTAAACTATTATAAATCCACATTTGGAATACTGTCCCACTATTTTGTCATATCTGAATCAGACTGAAAAAGAAAAATTACAAATTATTCAAAATAAAGCTATGAGAATGAATTAAGCGTTAATTGTTTTACTAGGATCTCTTATATGTTATCGACTTTAAATTTTATGGCAATTAATCAAATATTAATTATGTTATTTATTTACAAGATTTTTCTTAGGATGCTACCAGACACAGAACACTTTATATTATAAAGGGTTGGTAGCATATAATGCACTATAGGTGGTGCTGCAGAAATACATTAAAAATAAACTTCGATAAAACCAAATTTATGGTCAGGAAACTAAAATAGGCGCCATCGAGATATCGCCCGCATAAAAAACCAAAGCAATTGCCGCTTTTAGTACATACTCTTACAACAAAAAACTGTAGTTCTGAATTTGCTTTTCAAATTAACTATTATATGGAACAATATTGCCTAAAAGTAAGTCTCTATTGTGAGAAAGCCATCTTGTGTTGTTAAATTATGAAAAAGGGCCAAATAACAGGAATACTCCTTTCGAGCTCGGACTAACAAAACTTCGTTCCGTGGAGTCCAAGCCGTCTCTTGATCTCTCCGCCGACTACCGCTTCTGTAGATCGGGGATGCATTAAGGAAATTCCCTTCATAATTGTTTGGCTTTAGTTGTTTGTATTTGCATATGTATTATTGATCGTAAATAGTGTACTTTGAAATTTTGTTTTTTTTTGCTGACTCGTTTTATAATTATAACATTTTGTTCATGTTAAACGATCGCCTGTATATTAATGGTAGTAACGGTAGTGACAATAATTATAATAATTGTGCAATGCAAAGAAAAAGGTATCACCTTAACGAACAAGCAAAGCAGATTTGTTTGAATGTGTGTAATAATTTCATGAATGATCGAGAAAATAACGGCGAAGGGAGTATGATTAAGAAAGCACCTTGACCCAAAACAACATTGAGACGTTGGCTTAAGAAATTAGGGTTTAAATATAAGATTGTTAATAAACAAGTGGCCATAATGGAAAGCTGTAGAATTGTTCAATGGGGTTATAAATATATAGAAAATATATTCACACGAAACGCAACCCCAACACTTGGCTTTATATCAGGTATTGCGCTTAGCTTTGTAATCTGCAGATAGTTTTTTTGACGGGCGATATATCGATGGCGTCTACTGGCCAAGTTCAAACATTTAAATATTTAGGAATTATTATCAATCGAGGATTAAATTTTAAAAGTCATGCAAATTACCTAATTAAGACTTTTTATTTTAAGTTAACTTATGTATGTAGATGTGGCAAGTATTTAAACTCGTGGACTCAATAATTAATTTATAATACATTAATATTACCCCATTTTAATTACTCTTCTACACTTTTCTTTTTATTAAATCAAAATATGGGCCTTAACATCGTCTCATTGTTAAATACCACCTTTAGGCATCAGAAATCATTTTTGATTTACCAAGTCTTGAATCACTTTTTGGTTCAACTTCAACCTTCATAATACCACTAACCATCTTTTTAAAGTCATCAATGTCAGAATTCTGCTCTGGAAGTAGGGTTGCCAACTCGGATGACAGCTAAAGGACACTAGAAATCTTTTAGCACTTAAAAAATATATGACCACGTAATAATATTAATTCTAAATTTTTCTGTACCTACAAAATTTTCAGTGATCAGGGAAAACAGCAAATGTTTTTTTTTAAGACATATATTAAAAAAATATTAATAAAACAACAAAAATAAAATTATCAGTTTTTCTGAAAAGTACAGAATTGTACTTATTTTTGTGGCTTTTAACAGCATCCAAAAATTTTTCGTCTGATTTAATATTTTCCAAAAACTCCAAGCAGCTACTCTCGGAATTAGCAGAAACAGTTAGTTCTGATTTTATTAAATTTACCAATGCTTTATTTCTTTCAGCCCACCGCTTTATATTCATCAAAAGAAAAAATTCGCTCTGGAAATGCAGAACTGGAAGGAATGCTTAGAGAAAAAGAGATCAGACTATATACAATTTCGAGCCCCATAATATTTTTAAAAATAAATAACCATTTTTGACTAGTTGCCATTGAGTGCCAAATGTCTGTTTTAAAAATAGTTTCTTCAGTTAACGTAATTTCGTGAAATAATTTGTACTGGTTGAAAATACTTTCTAAATATAATTCCTGTATTAAAGTAATAAAAAGGTTAAAAGAAGGAAACTTCTCAGTATTGGGTTCTAAAGAACGATTTTCCAATTTGGCCAATATGTTATTATCAGCAAAATCAAAATTTTTTCTATATAGTTAAGAATACTTTCATAAAAAAGTAAAAAATCATTTTCAATTTTTTTATTTTTTCATGCTTATCAATAAGACGATTAATCATATTTCTTACTTTAACACCAAAGAACCTTTCATGTTTCCTAGTATTAATTTTAAATTTGAAATCTTTTAAGTATTCGATACATGTAGCTTTGTTGGCTTCCAATTTTTTTATGGTTTCCTCAAAAATTGGCAAAACATGACTACAAAAAGAGATAAATTTCAATTTTATTTGGCATTTGTGTTATCGGCTGAAAAGGCAAATACTTGGTTAATATTTAATCCTAAATATTAAATGCAGGAAATGATAGCTTAAAACATTCCTGTTGCTGTCGCGTCAGAGTCTTCATAAAAATCAATTATTTTGTTCTGAATACCATCTTTTACAGTAAAATACTGAACACACCATGGAAAGACAAATTATGTTTACAACAGTGGTAAACGTTAGCCACTTCAACATCTCTACAGGACAAGTCAGTGAGCTTTAGAGCTGCTAGAGGGCGTCCACAGGGAAGAGTGTTATCGCCCTTGCTGATCCGCAGGCATATACCAATGATCTTGTCATCATAGGAGAAAGGGAAAGGCTGAAGAGGAAATCTCAGCACTAAAATATCAAATCAAATCAAAATGTACTTTACTGTCAAGAATATAAATGATTCTATTGACAAAGCATGTTAATTCTAGCAAATAAAATCTAAAATAACAATAAAGAAAGAAAAAAAACAAATAAAATAACAGCAAACCAGCATGAGTTAGAACCCATGTTGAAATAAACAAATCATTGCATTCATGGGTGTCAAATTATAAAAATACAAAAAATTAAAAAAAAAAACAGTCAAGATAAACACACAATAAATAAAAACATAAAAAGACACATTAAAACATCTACATAGGTTCAATATATGAAAGTTAATAAGTTATATAATTAAAATTAGATATTTAAATAATGCGGGAAAATCAGCAGTCAAACCAACCCAAACAAAAATAAATAAAAAAAACAAAGAAAAAATTTTCAATTTTTAAATTAGCCTATCTGCATAAAACTCACCCAGGTTATAATAGACATTTTTTAGAAGTACGTTCTTTAAGGTTCTTCTGAAAATCCTAAGTGAGCTGGCATTTCTAATGTGAATTGGCAGATGGTTGAATATTTTTTTACCCTCATAGATAAAAGACCTTTTTGTAAATTCCCTAGTTGGTATAGGAAGGGGAAGATGAGAGGCTTGTCTAGTATCGAGTCTAGATGACGGGATTTGAACGTTATTCCTGTTTTTAAACAGGGTAGAAATTTCAAGTATGAATAGAGAGGTGAGTGTGAGAATTCTCAGCGATTGAAAATGAGGTCTGCACGACTCCCTTTGGATGGCCTTAGCGATGAAACGAACAGCCTTTTTCTGCAGTAAAAAAACGATATTTAAAAGAAACTGGCTACTGGCGCCCCAAAACGGAATGCCGTACCTAAGATGTGATTCGAATAACGCAAAGTAGACTGATCGCGCCAGCGCCGGACCGAGCTCACTCCTAGCAATCTTAATTGCAAAACAAGCAGACGATAGTCTCCCACTCAACTTTAGTATGTGGTCTTCAAAGCGAAGATCACCGTCTATAAAAACTCCCAAAACTTTAGTCACGTTTTCCTCCTTAAGAGGGTCTCCATCCAGATTTAAGCCCTGCATGTCACACCGAAATCCCACCACGTTTGTTTTTGTAACATTAAAGGAAAGTCGGTTTGAGTCGCACCATTGTTTAATATTGTTAATGTCAGATGAAATATTATTTTTTAGTTGCATATAGTCCCTGTGATGCCATACAATGTTAATATACAACAAGAATAGGACAGGTCCAAGGACTGATCCCTGAGGAACGCCACAGTTGATGTGGCAGGGTGATGATTGCACACCAGAAACAACAACAGACTGACTGCGATCGGAAAGGTAAGACCGGAACCAGGCAAGAGCATTACCTCTAAATCCGTAAAGCTCAAGCTTTGACAGCAGTATTCTATGATCCACGCAGTCAAAGGCTTTTGATAGATCACCGAAAACCACCGCCGCAAACTCTCCCCGATTCAGACATAGGTACACTGTCTCCAGGAAATCAAAGATGGCATCATGAGTTCCCTTAGAGCTCTGAAATCCATATTGCTTTGGGGTAATTAAGTTGAAGGATTCCAAGTAATTCCATACTCTCTTTTTAACAACTTTTTCAAAGACTTTGGAAAGAGAGGAGAGTAAGCTAATGGGGCGAAAGTTTGACGGTTCAGTTAGTTCACCCCCCTTATGCAGTGGAATGACCATAGCGGATTTCATAAAGGATGGGAACACTCCTCGGGCCCATGAATTGTTCATAGCTGCCGCTAGAGTCTCCAACGTGCAATCTGGTAAACCCAGAAGTACCCCGGCAGATATTTCATCTTCTCCAGATGACTTTTTGTTTTTGATATCACGCAAGGCAGCTTTGACCTCGTCCACGTCAGTCTCAAAAAAGGAGAATGACCCAGGCATAGAAAAACCGTCAAAGTAAGACAGTGGATCCACAGACGAGGGCAAGTTCTGAGTAAGTTTACCTGCAATACTGCAGTAATAATTATTAAACACATTAGGTTCAATGACAAATTCACGATCTCTACTACTAGATTTGTTGCGCAGATCATTAATGATAGCCCAACTATCACTCAGCCGATTTTTAGCAGCCTGAAGTCTGTCGTTGTAGTGCAGTTCCTTGGCCATTCTGACGACCTTGCGGTAAATTTTACTATATAAATTGCAATATGATACAAATTTTGCGTCCTTGAAAAATTTTTTCAGGTAATTGAGTGACCGTAAATTTTTAGACGATACCCGTAAGCCTTTTGTAAGCCAGGATTTATGTATGTTATTTTTATATTTTAGCAAACGCTTAGGAAAAGCTCTATTAAAGATGTCCAGCAAAGTAACATGAAAGGCAGCAAATGGATCAGGAGAACGGGCCATACCAAGCCAATTCACATTAAGAGCCAATTTATGAAAATTTTCAAAACCGGCTTTGTTAAAAACTCGACCGTGTCTATATTTTGATTTAACCCTGGGTCTACCAACACTTAAACTGCAACTAACAGCCTCGTGATCAGAGAGACCTGCATTTACTACACAACATGATAATACATCTAAATTAGAACACAAGTAGTCAATGGTGGTCGCCGAGGTTTTGGTCAAGCGAGTTGGAGTGTTAATATACATTACTAAACCATGTAATGACAGTAAGTTAGAAAGTAGAATAGTGTTTACTGAATTTTTGTCCTGAAAGTTAATGTTGAAATCCCCAGATACAACCAGCTTATAGCCAGATGGGATTTGAGACAAAATAATATCAAGTTTTGACAAGAACTCAACAATTTGATTAGAAGGGGGACGATAAATACAGAGAATATAAAGTTTGAGTTGCTTAGAAAAACAAGCAGAAAATTCAAAATTATTTTCTTCCAAGAGATTGTTATATTTGTCAACACAAGCTAAACTGTCAATAAAATAAGATGTTTTTTTACACAAAATCAAGGTACCACCATGCAATGAAGTATCCCTACAGTAAATAGATACTGGGATATAGTTCGGTACACAGAAACATTCATTGGGCTTCAACCAATGCTCTGTGATAAGAACCAAATCCGGAAAATTATTAAACTCTAGAAATGCAAACAAGTCATCACATTTGTTTCTTAAAGATTGGACATTGAGTAAAATCATAGAAAAGTCAGAATTATCATTAAATACTTTACTAACATTAGTTACTCTACCATTTACCATACCCTCCCTGACTTGAGAGGGTTCAGTGTTAAAAAAAATTTTTCCTTAACCACATTGGTATCCTCGACACCGTTTTGATTTAGACTAGAGCTTAAAGTCACTAGCTTCAAATTACTATCACTATTTAAATTTTTATTATGGAAGACAGTCAAATATTTTTTTATAAGAAAAGAAAGTTTGCTTAGGCCAGAATTATTTAGATAATGTGAGTTTCTGAAAAAATGTTTTGGAAAAATATTTTTAGATAGATTCACTAAATATACATTATCACTAAATTTTCTTAAATTAGAAACATAACTATCAAGGTTATTGTTTAATTTTAACACTTCATCAAATATATTAGACATAGCATACTTAAAAGGGAATGAACAAAAAACCAAATTTGTGTAAAAGCACTTGTTTGCTAATAGAGTTAAATCATTTAAAGATACTTGAAATTTGCTAGGCTGAATCAAAACTATTACAAAATCATTTTGTGTAAAGTCTTTAATGTAGCAATCACACCCTAGAGCAATACTCCTCAATGAGGCATTAGGTTTTGTCACCAACTGCAATTTGCACTCACCCATTTGTTGTTTTAACGGCTTATATAAGAACTTTCCGTACCCGTCGGTGAGAACCAATACTTTCTTCCCAGGCAGGACAGCTTCAGTTGACCGCTATTTAGAGAATGTGCCACTCTCAGTTTGAGTGCATTTATCTGTATGAGGCTGCGGTCTTTCAAGGGTTTTTATGACACATTTAAGATCTTCAATTTCAGCAGTTAAGTATTTATTATCAGCAGTTAAGGTGTCTAAAAAGGGTTAACATAATGTCCTTTAACTCTTTAAAATATTTTGCTTCGTTTTTGGCGTGGTCCAAATCTAATTTATTTTTCTCCAAAATACTTTCCAACGCCCTACTCTTACCACTTAGTTCTACGAGTCTTTTATTTAAATCGGCGATTGTCTTTTTCTGAGAGGTAATTTATTTCTCATATTCTGATTCAACTTCGCACACGCTGGATTGAAAATCGACCGAAAGTCTTTTTTTTTCTTTGTATATAGGAATCCTTCAGCTTAAGATCTACATGTAGCCTTTCTATTTCCTTTTTTAAGTTTTTCAACCTGTCTTCCTCGTCACATCCTTCCGCTTCACACTCCTCTGAACAATATACTTTGTGACGTCCTAAAATTGTATATTTCCTTTGACCCAAGCAACTGGGCTGAAAAACTCCAAAACATGTGACACAGATAAAATTGCTAAACACTTTATTTTGGCAGCATTTAAAATTATTATTAGCTTCCATACCCCAAATTATTGCAAATCTAGAAATTCAATTTAACACCTTAAAGGTAGCAAAATTATCTCTGAATACGGTCCTATTTAATTTGTTTATGGTCAAGTTCACTCAAAAGTACAACAAAAGTAAAAAAGAAATTGAACCATTCATGAATACAATTTCATGAAAGGATTTTACTATCAACAGTTCATTCACACCCAAAGTCAGCAAAAAATAAGTGATTCAAAACACAGTAAATAAATATTGAAAACTATTTCAAGAGATAAGAGCCAAAAAAATATATCAGTTTATTTCTTCAGTTTTTGCTCTTTTTTTTCTTTTTTCAAGTCACATTTGGCAGTTGTTTACAGGTTTTTCAGCTTTTCCTCCGCTAATGCACATTCTACGTGGAAATGGAACTTGAAACACAATACTACACTATTTGGCAATTAAAATGACACCAAACACATATATATTACTGAATTAAAAACACACGAAAACGACAAAATGCATCAAGCGATTTTTAATAAGGTGATTTGCTTGATGCTAACAAAAACCATCATGAATAATTCAGAAAGCTAAACTATCCCTATGGACCTGCCATAGAATCTGCGGGAGGTTATGGGGTATGAGACCAAAACAGCTATATCAGCTTTACCTAATGGTTATAAGACCAATGATGGCCTATAGTTCTGTAGTCTGGTGGAGCAAGGAACAACAAAGTGTTGCCCAAGCCAAGCTGAGTGGACTGCAGAGATAGGCTAGCTTGTCAATTACAGGAGCGATTCGCTCCACTTCGACAGCGTCCATGGAACTTCCACCACTCCACTTTTAGTGTGGGGAAGGGGAAGCAATGAAGACAACATACAGACTCCATCATGTCACCAACAGCATGATAGATAGCTCGAGTCACATGGAATCATCCAACATGCTGAAAGTTGTGAAAAACATGTTGGGAATGCCATCGGACTTGCTACCAAAAACTGTTAGTGCACAAGCCTACTACATGATCTTCCCAGGGAGAGAGGAGTGGAATCCGAATAAATCTGAAAGGAGAGCTGAGCCTATTCACAGATGGGTCCAAAACCAATAAAGGTGTAGGCGCTGGAATCCATGGGGTAAAGTTGAAGGTTGCTCTGTCAGTAAGCCTGGGCAATAACACCTCAATATTCCAAGCAGAAGATCATGCTATCAAATTGTGTGCTAGAATGTTGCAGGACCAACAAATAACATATAAAACAATTTATACAAAAATTTTCTCAGATAGTCAAGCGGCCCTTAAAGCACTTGAAGCATACATCCAAAATCGTTTGGAACTGCCAAAAGACACTTGTTAGCCTGCGGAGCGACAATAAAATCACCATTATCTGGATACCATGCCTGGAGGGCAATGAGTCTGCGGACCTTCAAAGAAAGGAGCAGAGACAAGATTCGTGGGATCTGAACCAGCTTTAGGAGTAGCCCACAAAACAGCCAAGTGTGCACTTTTGAACTTGGTTGAAGAAAAAGCTAATCTCTATTGGCTTGGACTGCCAGGTCTGTCCCATGCAAAGGCATTTATTTCCCTTCCCATGAAGAAGATAACAGAAGGTTGGTTAAATATGAACAGAATTAAGCTCTTAAACAGTAATAGGCCTATACACTGGCCATTGTAGTCTAAAACATCACATGCACAGAATGGGGCTTAAGAAGGAATCTGAGTGCCGCCTATGTATTGTCCTTGTGCAGCAGAATATCTCTACCGAATATGGAAAACCTGATCCTGACAGCTGCTGGGCATTCACACAGTACATGGCTAGCTGTCTTGTCATCCAGCCATGTGCCGTGTGAATGCCCAGTAGCTGTCAGGATCAGGTTTTCCATATTCGGTAGAGATATTCTGCTGTTATTGCTTTTTAACTGAGAAGTCTCCCATGCTGTTTTATAAATTGAGATGTTTCATTTTTTTTAGGCGGTGTGTTTAATGTTGACTTTACATTGTCATTGTCAGTATTCTCAGACATTTTGAAAGAATAAGCAACTAAAATAAAATAGTGAAAAAAGTGAAATTCACAAAGGAAATATAAAAAAGCAATAATAAATTAAAATTGAAAATGCCCTATCGTGGTCCACACGGCTCATACAAATATTGAAATAAATACCCTTAAACATAAACATAAAAGTACTGGTGAGTGGCAAGCTGGTATGTCAGTGTGTTGTGATTATTCAACATTGTCAGTTGATAGATCAGGATTGTCATGATCATTAAATATTGCCAGGTTGTGTTGCAATAAATAAAATCTTTGTTCCTATTCTGTTTTTGCAATTTTAGAACAGTTTAGTGTAAAGGAGGTAAAACTGCATCCTCCAATGTACCTGCGGAGGACGTTTTGAACTAGAGGCTCCTGGCTGGAGGATAGTTGGCAACCCTATCTAGAAGATTAAAACCCATCAAATTCTTTTCACGGCATTGACAATCAGACAGTTTTTAACTTTTAGGTCGATATCTAGGTCCGCAAAACATTGATCGTTTTGAGAATTTTGAGGACCTGAAGAAGACTTGACAATCTTCAGAAAGGAATTTTAAAGTACAATATCCTCTAAGGTGTATAACTTTAATTTCTGATGCATTTAAACCAGAACAACCAAGCTTATCAACTGCTCTTCCACAGCTCTCATAGCTTGTTAGGAGCTTAGCATCATTTTTGTCTACAGTGCATTTAAGATTTAATTTGTGGGTTCGATTTCAAAATTTGTACACAATTGCGTGAATTTATATTTATTCTGAAACAAAACATATCTACTTTGAATAAATACACTTTTTAAATTAAGAAAAGTAAAGAAGAAGACTGTTACATATATAATTAGAAAATTTTGAAATTTATCCATCATTTAAAGGGTACCATTTCTAAATTAATTATATTGTAAACCTCAGTTCTATTTAATTGAAATAAATGGAACATAGTCAACCAACAGTTTGGTCCACTGTAATATTCTTGGAGCTGGCACCACCTCAGAGCTGATTTGGAGTTAGTTTCGCTGACATAAAGTTGAAACACTTAAGCTGAGAAGGTATGTTTGCTGATATAATGATAAAAATACTAAATGGAACCGACATGCCACCACAGCGAAGCCAGTTTCACCGACATAAAGTTAAATACTTACGCTTAGAAGATATGTACGGTGATATAATGACTAAAGGTCTAAATACAACTGACGTGCTATATTTAGAAAAGCTTTGGGTATTTCATTCAAAGAGGATCGTGACGGGGGTGTGCTGGAACGCATAATTTTTTTCACTTACCCTATACACGTGTCTACCCAGAACTGGGGAAGCTATCCTTTGAAAATGATTTTTACTTGCATTTGCACTTGTCAATATTAAAGTTTTTAATGCCGATTAGTTTTAAATAAAATGTGTTAAAATATTCTACAATACATTAGAATACCTACCTGTTTAATACATTTTTATTAGGAATTATTTTTAGAGAGTTCATTAAATAGATAATTTAGATAATCCCAAATCAAAAGTTATTCTGGAGTCTAGAATCGACTTTTTTTTTAGGTTAGACTTAGTTTTCCTTTTGTTCTAATTACAATCTATGTTTTTGGCACCGCACTTCGCGACTTGCCAGCACTTTACGATAGAGCTCTCAGATTGTCGGGAACTGTTATCCCTGGGAACTCTGGAACTTCATTTCCCTTCCTGTGAGTGTGTACTCATATTCTTTTTGTTAATGTGTTGTGGCTTAGACAAAGAAAGAGGGCTCACAATCTAGTACATTTATCCAAATATCTTCGTCCGGGGCTAAGTCAGAGCTCGAGCGACCTTTCCAAATGATTTACACCTTATTCCGGTTTGAAGAATTCGTAATTTTACACGGGGATTTTCGGGACTGGTCGGGCCTCGTGACCCTGCCCGAATATCTTAGTGGTACACTTTTTTATTCTTACGTACATATAGAGGAGATAGAAGGGTGCGCGGAAAAAGGGATCAGAATCACCCTTCAAGGATGGGGGAAGGAATTTACGTCTGGGAAATGTCAGCTAGACGAGCCCTACAGTTTATCGAGGAATCCGAACCACGGCCATCCCCTCCACCTGAGAGGGTATGTGATGGCGGGGAGTGTGAATTTTACCCTCGTACTACCACCCCATCGACCTGGACAGGCGTGTTGATAGTATGAAAAGTGAAATAATTTTACACTCTTCTCTGTTGGATTTCTAAACCACTAATATTTGCTGCAGACTTTACAAAGTCGTGCACTTGCTGGGAATCGAACCCAGTCACGGCGAACCAACTACGTTGAAACCCAACGCTTTAACACGTTGACCCAGATTAAGCTACACTCTGGGACGCTAAGCCACCGCCCGTTAGTTAGACTTAGTGGAAAGAAATGCTCTTCTCCTTTATTTCTTTTTGACTTTGCTCATAGATAAATATTATATAAGCTACATCCAAAGCCGAATGCCGATAATCCTAACACTGAACGTTAAAAAAACTGGTACATACCAGCAGAAATGAACGACAAAACAATAGAATGCACATTGAAAAATCAAAGTTGTGATTGGTGGAAGATTAGATTTTGTCAAAATATATGTCAACGGGCAATGGGCTTCCTATTGAATAAGCTACATTTATATTCACTGCAAAGTCCAAGCACATTGGTTGTTAATCTGTGGTCCAAAGCACAAAGCAGCAAAACCGAAGACGTGGAACAACTTATATTAAAAACACAGAGGTCTGCCTTCCACGAGGTGATTCGAAAGTCGAATTTTGTCTAATGTAAATGATACCACATTGTTGACATTTGCCAAGTAAGCCAATTTCATAACAAAATTCGAATTGAAATTAAATGTAAATGCAGCTTTAGACGTTTATTTAGGCGAGGTATAAACCCATTTTGTTTAATCTCTAGTGTGAGCTTACTGGCTTAGGGGTAGAATTCTCGGCTTTTGTTCCAACGCATGTACTCAAATCTCCGCCCAGCCGATGATCGGATTTGGTTAAGATAGTATTGATTAGGTCCAACGCCCACAAATTTTCGGGTCTATATTAAAACAAGGATTTTTTTAACAAAAAAAAAAACTAAAAAAAGCCACCGTTTGAAACAGTATTCCATCTTTTCCAATGCAACTAGAGCTCACTACTACTAAGCCACTCGGCTTCACAAGCTTATAATGCGCCAAATGACACTATAGAAGTCGGGAAGCTAAATAAAGCCAATAAGGTATCTCCAATTACATAAGTCCCCTGGAAAATGAAGTCCAGCCTTGTGAGATGGTGTATAGTCCCGGTCCCGGTACGACCAAATCCGAATCCTATCGGATACAGACTTTGTTAAGTCTGCGGCTAATATGAGTGGTAAAAATCCATATAAGGAAAAGTGAAAATTGAATTCTGCATTACATGTTACCATTCACGCCGGTACCCAGGCCAGGGGGAACCGGATGCTTCCGTGGTAGTATACCCCCACACATCACATATCCTCTCATGTGGAAAAGATGCTATAAAAGAATTGGTCGTTAAATATGACAAACAACAGCCTGTAATCGATGAACTTCAAAATAAACTGAATATCCTCACTGATAATGGACATTCTGTGTTCCAATCTACTTCTTCTGACACCGCTTTTAAGATCGTGAGTCCTAATACGCCACAAACAGGGAGAGTTGGTCAAAATAGAGATAGACAGCACAAAAAAAGTCTGGAAATAGTGGGTCAAAAAATCCTGTGACAAACTAGCCGCATCAAAACTACAAACAAACATCTGTGTTTAAAAAGTATCCATTGAAATTAACGAAACCGACCTTGCCGAATATTTGGAAAATACCTACGGAACGTATAACAAGTTTAATATAACCAAAATTTATGTTCAGTCAGGGGAATATATGGCCTTCAAAGTGACTGCAACCAAGACCCTAGAGGAAAATCTTATTAACCCAAATAATTAGCCCGAGAACATACTTGTTAAGAAGCTCACGTTTTCTCGGCCACAGGAACGAAAAAGTAATGATACAGATCCGGCAGAAAATCGGAATCGCTCAGAGACCACAGAAATTTCCGGGGGTCAAGCAGTAAAATGCTTAAATCTGAGTAATTCCCATAAGAGTCTCGGTTCTCTTAATAGTCTAGCATGAACTTAAACCGATCTTTTTCAACTAGTACTGTTAGTAATATAATGTGCTACTATCAAAACACTTTACACTCGTATTCACTAAAGAGGTTTAAATTTAGATCAGGTCTAACTTGACTTTCTCTAAATGTCACAATTACAAAATAGTAGTTATAATAGGGGAGCGCCTCCTCCTCCTCCTCTTCCTCTCTCTCATGTCCCTCATTCTTAACTTCCTCCCCTTTTATTCTCATTCGCATCATATTTTTTAATTTTTTCTCTTTGTTCTCCCACATTTGATTTTGCTCTTAAGTCTTATAAATAGGTGCATCATGATCATTTTAGTATGTTAAGGTACGAGTGACTGTTAAAAGAAAAAAATCTGTTGAATAAATCTATTAATAATAATATTAAAATAAAATGAGTGAATCAGTTGGAGAAAGAAATCGATCCATTCCGCTTCAGACAATTAGCCTCGAAGAAATTATACCAGGAGTTCAAGAAGAAAATATACCATTAGTTCGAGTAGAAAATAATGGGATTGTTTTAAAAAATTTGAATAAAACTGAGAGTGAAGAGAAAAAAGTGTTTTGTGCTATTTGTTTTGAAATAATCGAATATTATGATTCATGTAGACCAAATACATGTTCCCACATTTTTTGTTTAAAATGTATTTTAAGATGGAATGATGAAAATGGTTGTTCTATAATGGTAAACAATTGTCCTGTATGTCGCACTAGATATTACTATTTGGTACAAATCTTCAAAGATGTAATTAGACATCATTTTGTTGTAATTTTAAAAAGAGGATAATATTTTTTATAATTTGTGTTTGTGAAAACTCTGCTAACAAATAATTTTGTAAAAAAAAGTAAATGTAAATATATATAATAATTGACACACATTTTTTCCTTTTCCTATATTGAAACGACAACAATGATCTAACAAGTTTTTTAATACATACTAATTTTCACATTACATAACAAAACAATTGTTATGGGTTTACACAAAAAGTGCCACGCCCTAAAATGGCACCACTTTTGCAAATGGAAGCTTAAATTTTCTTATGGGAATTTACATGTAAAAATGACGGTTTTGATTGTCGGACCGGCATAGCCTAATCTACTACTTTTTAATTATACTAATAATATTAATATAATTTGCATCAAGTAAGAGAAAACTCAATTGAATACAGAAACAAGCGTTAACAAAATGTTATGCTAATATATGAGTGCTTCTAGTGGCAGTTGACATAATCGACACTTTTTTTTTTACATATGATTAGCTATTTCATTTACAAATACAGTGTCAGATGTTAGAATAAAAAGAAGTATTTTGCATATAGCAATGAAAATATATAACCGCTTATAGTAACAGTTGACATTTTTTAAAATTAATATTGTTGACGTATTCTACTTATTATCTTTACAATTTATGTTTAAAATTAATATTTTTGATATAATCTACCCATTACGTTTATAACCTATATTTAAAATTAATATTGTTGAAATAATCTACCCATCACCTTTACAAACTATGTTTATTATTAATATTTAACAATATAATTTTCTATCTCTTTTTTTTCATTTTTGTTGCAGTAAAAGCAAGCATGTTCAGGAATTAGTAGAAAAAGATGTATCCTACAAATAGCACAATGTAAATCAGAAGCACTAACAACATAGGCTCTTTTGTAGTGGCAGCTCACATGATCGGACTCCCCTCTCCGTAAATATCTCATGTGAATTGCACTACAAGGAAGGCAAATAGCAAATGTTCCTAGTCTTCGACTTTCAATTTTAGAGTAGCTTTGTATAACACATACATCTTTTTCTTCAAAATTATTAAATAATTCACTAGCCCTAAACTTGCTTACTTTTACGTCAGCCTCGGTTCCTAAATTTAGTAATTGTCCATCCATATCCACTCCTTCGTCAATTTCCTGATCATCTTCCTCCATCTCTTCTTCTTCCTCCTCAATATAATTAATGTCTATGTTACATAAGAATGATCTTCTAACAAGCCTAGATGATTTGTCCAAAAATGAATGTTTATAAGTGATGGAATCGCCTTCCAAGTTAATAAAAATTTCTTTTCTTTCCTCAATTTGAGCGGCGTTCTCCACATTATTTTCTTCAATTTGGTCGGCGTTTCCAATCATATTTTCTGCCATCGTTAGGAGCTTTAGATTTAGATAGATATATTTGATAAAAAACAATTTTGGTTATAGCTTATAAAATAATATCGACAACTGATATTACAGCGAATGATACTGTATGATCGTCGAGTGGATGTTCTTAAGTATATATCCCATCAACCACCACTTTTACTACCTGCAATACTTAAGTTTTTTTTTTTTTTTTTGCTGTCCCTTTCCCTGTCAGTTTCCTCGGGGGGGGGGGGGGGGGCTTCGCCCCCCTCCCCGCTCCGCCAACCCCCCTAAGGGGGGCTTCGCCCCCCTTAAACCACCCTCACCCTCACGTTATCTTCTTTCTCTCCCTTCCTTCTTTCTCTTTTTTATATGTTTCTCCGTTTTCCTTCCTTCTCCTTTTTCCTTCCTTCTCCTTTTTCCTTCCTTCTTCTTTTTCTTTCCTTCTCCTTTTTTCTTTTCTTCTTTTTTAATCTAACCTAACCTAACCTAACCTAACCTAACCTAACCTAACCTAACCTAACCTAACCTAACCTAACCTAACCTAACCTAACCTAACATAACCTAACCTAACTTAACTTAACCTGAAGAGGGTAGCCCGAAATTGGGGAACCGGGATTTTAGTCTCGGAAATTCAGGGGTCCGGGGGGGGGAGGGGGGGGAGGGGGGTAAGGTTGTTGATCGGCTTGGGAAAGTGGTTTTTAGAGATTGTCGTTCAACTTTAAGTAGGACACATGTGATTAACTTTTGCATATAAAATCGCCTCAGCGAAGAGACGAATGCAATTGATTTCTGCATTCACACTGTGCAGAGCTCGCGAGTTTTCTGGTGTTTACATTGTGTCTATTTGGTAAATTTTTATTTTTATTTCTAACATTTTTATTTGGCAAGATTTAATTCTTATATATATTGGTGACATTTTTATGTACATTTGTGGCATTTTTATTTATTATTACGATTTTTTTTCATAATGGACAATTTTTTGACATCGACTAGCAAAATAATTGACAATGACTTTGACTTATACACATGTACTCAAATGCAGAATTTTGCAAACCAACAAAACAATGAAACAGACGTATTTACAACTAGTCAACAACAAACTATTCAGGACTTGAATGAAATTATTTATAATAGCCAAGTTCAGAATAATGCCAACAAACACAACAACGAAAAATATTTATTTACAGCTACTCAACAACAAACTCTTGACGATCTTAATGACATTATTGACAACAAAACGCACTTAATTACAACAAAAACTAAACAAACTCTTGAAGAACTGAATGACATTGACGAAACTCAAAATTCTAGCGATGAGGATATTGTTTGTTTTCAAAAATCTAATCCAAATTATTTAACATTAAAATCGCCAATTAATTCTCCGAGACCAATTTGCTCTCCCTTTTTGTTTAGTGAAAATTCTGATTCGGAAGAAGAACAAATTGATCAAAATTTAAGTTTGGCTATTTGGCCTACTAATTCACCATATGATATTGTAAATTCTGATTCGCAAGAAAAACAAATTGATCAAAATTTAAGTTCGGCTATATCTTCTATTAATTCACCATTTGCTATTGTAAATTCTGATCCGCAAGAAAAACAAATTGATGCAAATTTGACTTCGGATATTTCTCCTAATAATTCACCAGTTGAACAAAATTCAATTTCGAAACCATCATTTATCATTAAAAAAAAATTTAAAATTAATAAAAAAAATAAAAAACAAATAGCAAACCTTAAGTGTCTGGGTTTCGCTATTCAAAATTTAACTAATTTGATCACAATTAAAAAGGGAGACGAAAGTACGGTGAATTATGTTAAACAGGCCTTTGACAAATTAGTTGACTCATTTGAAGAAATGGATTCATAAAGTCAATTAATTTCTATTGCTTTTTTCAAAATTTGACTATAACTAAATAAAAATGCACAATATTAATTTTATTATTATACAAAGAACTTCAAAAATGCAATTGCTTTTTTCAAAATTTGACTATAACTAAATAGAATTGCACAATATTAATTTTATTATTATTATTATGCAGAAAACTTCAGAAATGCATAAGTGTGTAACATGTAATAAAGTCTTTACTAGAAAGGATAATTTACTGCGACATATTAAAAAACATGTTAACGGAAATTCCACAAAACTCAACAGTTGGTTGAAAAAACCAAAGCTTGTTAAAGGTAAGAACATTTTATTTTTCATGTCATATTTTGTAAAATATTTTTTTCTTAATTTATATAGATTCTACAAATATTGTAAAATATTGTAAAGAATGCAAGAAAAATATAAACCAAAGTCTATGGGGTGGACATCTTCGATCTAGTGTGCACAAGAACAATTCCAAAATAGGCTTGGAGGAAGGTGTTGAAATTATCAAGTCAGCATTCAGGGAACGAATAATATCTTATAGGATTTCCTCACATCAAAACTTCATAAATGTGAAAGAATATTTTCAACATTTGGAATACAAAATTGCACATCTAATAGATCAAGAACTGCAGAAACATAAATGTATCAAGCTAAATATGGAACTGTTCGGTTTCTATTTTAACCCCAGCAGCGACAGCTATGATGTCAAATCTTTTAATGCGCCATTCCAAGTCATTTGCCAGGGATATCAGAAAAAAGAACTGTTAGAGCAAATCTGCACCATTATTGACCAGAAAGCTGACGAATTTGCAGAAAGAGATTCAGGTAAAGAATTTATTTTCGATTTTACAACAGCAACAAAAAAAGTAATTTTTTAATTTTTACGTTGCAGGATGGGCTTTGATGAATTTACTTCATTTGGAAATTAATGTTAACAAGCACAATCCGCTGAGAGCCTCATCTTTTATCGAACTTCCTCAAGAGATCAAGAGACGTCAAGCTGTGATCAACATTAGGAATGATGACAACTTTTGCTTCGCCTGGGCAGTTGTGTCTGCTCTTCACCAACCATGCGGATTAGATTTTGAAACTTCATCCTACCCACACTACTCTTCTGTTTTGGATATGTCAGGTATAGAATTTCCAATGTTGCTAAAGAACATTAAGATTTTTGAAGAAAAAAATAACATTTCTATTAATGTATATGGATTAGAAATTATAAATCCTAAAAAGGGGTATGAAGTAATTGGTCCACTTTATTATTCATCGAATAAAAAAAATCAACATGTCAATTTATTGTTAATAAGTGATGATGATGAAAAAACTTTTCATTATTGCTATATTAAAGATTTATCAAAACTAGTTTCTGCACAAATTTCTAAACATCACGGAAAAAAATATATTTGCGATGGTTGTTTACAATATTTCCCTACAGAAGAAAATTTATTACAACACAATAGCTATGATTGTGATCATTTACGAATTAACCTACCTTCTAAAGAATTAATAAAAGATAAGTTTGGAAACTATTCATATGATAATATTTTGAAATTTGTAAATTATCATAAACAAATGAAAGTTCCTTTCGTGGTGTATGCAGATTTTGAATGCATTTTAAAGCCTTTAAATAATGACAATGTTGATAAAAATCCTAATACTTCATACACCTTAAAACAATATGAACATATTCCACATTCATTTGCCTATTACATTAAATGTTCCTTCGACGATAATTATTCTAAATTTGAAAAATATAGAGGTCAAAATTGTGATACATTATTTATAAATTCTTTAGAAAGAGATGTGTATAACATATACAATAAATATTTAAAGGCTCCTAAAAAAATGATCCCTTTGAACGAACTGGACAAAATTTATCATAACTATGAAAAAGTTTGTCATATTTGTAATAAACCTCTTTTAAATGACAGGGTTGCAGATCATTGTCATATAACCGGTCTTTATAGAGGTCCAGCTCATTCACTCTGCAACATAAATTACAGAATACCTAACTTTATTCCAGTTATATTGCATAATTTGCGTAATTATGATTCTCATCTATTTCTTAAAAAATTATGCTTAAACAAAGAACAACTAACAGTTATCGCACAAAACAAGGAAAAATATATTTCATTTGAAAAGCTTATTCATGTGGATAACTATTTTGATAAAAAGACACAAAAGGCTAAGAAAAAAAATATATCATTAAGGTTTATTGATTCATTTCAATTTCTATCCCATTCTTTATCAAAACTCTCTGAAAGCTTAAAAGATGAACAATGTAAGGAAATAAAAAAAATTTTCAATGATGAAGAAAGATTTAAACTTATTCGGCAAAAAGGTGTATTTCCTTACAGTTATATTGATGATTATTTAAAATTAGAAGAAACAACTTTACCTCAGAAAGACCAATTTTATAATACTTTAACGGATGAGCACATCAGTGATGCAGAATACCAAAGAGCTGTAAAGGTTTGGCAATTGTTTAAATGTGAATCTCTTGGTCAATACTCCGACGTTTACTTACTCTCTGATACTTTACTTTTGGCAGATATTTTTGAAAATTTTAGAAGCACTTGTTTATCCACATATAAGCTCGATCCAGCTCATTTTTACACTTTTCCAGGTTTATCCTGGGAGGCGTGTTTGCGTTATACTGGAATAGAGTTAGAATTGTTAACTGATCCAGATATGATACACTTTTTCAAAAAAAGCGTTCGCGGTGGTGTGAGCTCTTGCATTTGTAGAAAATCTGAAGCTAATAACCCATTTCTTTTAAATTTTGATCCTTTAAAGCCAACTAAATACATAATTTATTATGATGCAACAAATTTGTATGGTTATGCAATGTCACAGCACATTCCAACGGGAGATTTTGTTTGGTTAACAGATAAAGAAATCAATGATTTAAATATTATGAATATTTCTAAAAAATCTAATAAGGGATATGTTTTAGAAGTTGATTTAGAATATCCTACAAGTCTACATTCCTATCATAACGATTTTCCGTTTTGTCCAGAAAACTTTAAACCGCCAAATTCTAAATGCATAAAATTAATACCCAATTTAAATGATAAATCAAAATATGTTATTCACTATCAATTATTAAAACAATGTTTGGAACATGGACTCAAGTTAACTAAAGTTCATAGAGTTTTACAGTTTTCTCAATCTGATTGGTTGAAAAAATATATAGACTTGAATTCAAGATTAAGAAATGATTCAAAGAATGAATTTGATCGTAATACTTACAAGTTGGCAAATAATAGTATTTATGGCAAGACTATGGAAAATGTTGATAGGAGAATTGACGTAAGACTTGTTACAGAGTGGGAAAAAAATAGAAGAAAAGATGGTGCTGAGAATTTAATTGCAAAACCATATTTCAAGGACTTAACAATATTTTCTGAAAACTTGGTAGCTATTCAAATGCAAAAGATTCAAGTTACTTACAATAAACCAATATATGTAGGCTTCTCAATATTAGATATATCTAAAACTGTCATGTATGATTTCTTTTATAATTTTTTAAAACCTCTTTATCAGGAAAATATTTCACTTTTATACACCGATACCGATTCGTTCATTTTAGAAGTCACAACTCCAAATATTTATTCTGACATGATAAAAAATATTCACAAATTTGACACATCTAATTATGAATTTAATAATATTCATGAAATGCCTATTACAAAGTCAGTTATAGGAAAATTCAAAGATGAATATGCTGGTGAACCCATTACTGCTTTCTTTGGTACTGGAGCAAAAGCATATTGTATTAAAACGGAAAACAGTTTAACAAAAAAAGCAAAAGGTGTTAAAAAAAGTGCAATTAAAAAGCAGTTGGATTTTATTCATTATAAAGATGTTGTTGAAAATCATTCTAAAACCTTTTGTTCAATGTATGTTTTTCGATCTAGACAACATACAATTTTTACAGAGTTAATTAATAAATTGGCTTTGAGTTCCGAAGATGATAAGCGGTATAAAATTCCCTATAGTTTTAATACATTAGCTTGGGGACACCAAGATATTGCTTTGTATCAATGGAATGCAGAACATGAAGATTTAGATATATTTATGTAGATATTATAAGGTATTTAAATTTGTTGTTTTTGAAACCAAAGTTAGTCTTCATAAGTCTTTCACAAAATGTGCATAGAAACTTTTGACAAAGAAATTGATAACAGTTATTTTAAAACATATGAAAAACGACTTTCCACTTTTAAAAAATGGAAAGGAAAATTGAGACCAGAAGTGTTAGCTGGAGCTGGCTTTTACTATACTTCAATCAATGATATTTGTAAATGTTTTTATTGTGGTATTGAAATTTTTGATTGGTTAAGTTATGATGATCCTATTGTGGAGCATAAGAAATTTGCTAGGAATTGTGATTTAAATAACTGTTTATGGAAAAATAGGAATCGAATAATTGTAACCATTCAAAATAAGTCTTCAAGCTACACATTTTATATAGTATTATTAATATCCTTATTTATGAACTTTTACATATATTTAAATTAAGTATTTTATTGTTATTTTTTTACAACTGCTTTTGCTTTCGTGGTGAAAGTATCTGCTTAATGTTAATAAATTTGGAATATAATTATTAATTTGTTTTAATGACTATCAGTAGATCTCAATTTATTCTTCTTTATTTTATTTTCCAAAATGTTTTTTATGTTCATCATCCCCCTGGCGTAACACAGTGTGAAATATGTTTTTCTAATAAAACAGACGTCACTCTAAGTAAATATTGTAAATTTATGAAAATTGGATTAATTAACAATAGTACAATTAGTTGGATGGAACGAATAAATGGAAATGAAAATGCAAGTAAATTTTTTAAAATTTTGTATCATTATCCAAATCGATCTATTTTTGATACAAATTGGATAGAAAGGTTAGAGTTTAAAAATAATCAATTACAAATTTTAACCCCCAACTGTACCAATTATTATGACGGATTCAAAAATTATTACTTTTCCATCATTAGTGTTACATTAAACTTTGCATTATTTTTATACATTACCATTTTAATTATTATTTATCTTTATTACAAATTTCAAACTGGAAATCTATTTTTTCATTAATCCATTTTAATCGAAACTTTAAAGAAAGTGGGGATGAGAATATTTAAGTACAAGAATAACACAATATGTTTCAGTCTCGTTTAGTCATTATGAACAACGCCGTGGTTCATAAACCTTTGGAAACGCTTCTTAATTCAAAAATTTATTTTTTAAATAATTCTTTGTCAAAATTTGTTCTTGTTGGCATTAGTTTAAATGATTTTTCTCCAAAAATTGTAATTGGTGGAAAAACTGGATTTTCAATCGCACTAACCGAAGAAAATTGGAAAGACATTTGTGTTCATCAAGGAATTATTGTAAACAATTTCTACTTTCCTCAAGTTGATCAAACCAGTGTGAATATAAACAACATTCATCTGCAGGTTCAGAAAATAAATGATACCCCTGTTCTACAAATTACAAAAGGCCCACACTTCATATACTTAGGACAAGAGTCTTTGGACAATTTGTGGCGATTAAAGGAAATTATTGATTATAGATTATCTATACTTAAAAGGCAAGAATTCAATACATATTTCAAAATATTTCAAAATAATATTTCATCTGATTGTGGCGACTTGTGTACGCATGTTTATAATATAATAAGTCCAACAGAAAATCCTAACAGTGAAAATGTTTCAACTATGATGGAATTACTTGCTTTATATCCTGAACAAATGGAAAACAAATTGAAGCAAAATGGAACAAAACGAAAATATTACGAAGAAAACAATGAAAATGGATCAAAAAGAAAATATTACGAAGAAAACAATATCTTTTCTGGAAGAGAACAATAAGGTGCATGTGTTAGTGAAGTGGAGCTTTGCTTACAGACAAGCCCGTAGGAGTAACTTTCAGATGTGGTACTTAGATAGACTCCGTTTTGAAAAAAGAATAAATGATTGTAAACTTATTCTAGATTCGATATTATCTGAGGAACATAGAAATAAAATATATTTGACACGTTTTAATAAAAATTGTATTTGATGTTTTACTTAATAAAATTTTAGTTTAGTAAATGTGAATTTTATTTGAAATTAATTAGCACATTAAGACTTTGTAATTTGTATCAGCTAAAGCATAAAGTGAGGAACAGAAATAAAACAAATTTAACTAAAATTTAATTTCAATTTAATTAAACAATATTTTTTTTATCAATCCATGTATTATATTTTTTATCAAGTCCTAACCATTTCACATAAACTTTGTTTCCTTTCCTTCTCAAAATCTTCTCAATAAGATACACATCGGTATGCTTTACTTTTAGTAATTCTTGCTCATAAAAACCACCCAGAATGTCCTGATTATCTTCGTCTTGAATTAAATATGTCCAAGGGTTTGTCATCTTAACTTCTTTAATGTGGAATATCTCATTTGACCAATTTGGTGTGTAACCTTTTGAAAATGCCTCTCGATGCTTGCTTATTCGTACGTGATCACCCACTTTAAACTTTGGAGATTTTATATCTAACGTTTTAGCATGAGTAAATGCAGATTTCAAGATTCTATTTTCATTTGTTTTATTTACTTGTTTTGGCTTCATTCCTATTGAAGAATGTTTTGTATTGTTATAATCTTTTACAATATCCGCTAATATATTAAACCATTTGTAATTTCCTTGAATGCTAAATATTTTCCACATATTATTCTTTAAAGTCCTGTTCACTCTTTCTACTATACTCGCTTTCAAATTGGAAAACGTGCTATAATGGTTAATTCGAAATTGTTGCATCAAATTTTGAAAATTTACATTGAAAAACTCTCTTCCTCTATCCGTTTGCAAGTTTTTTGGTGGAGTTTTTGCACTGATTAATATTTTTTTCATTGCCGCTGTTACGTCTTTTCCAGATTTAGATTTTAACGGTTCGGCCCAAACATACTTAGAAAATACATTTATGGTAATCAAGATATATTTAAATCCCTTATTAAATTTGGCATAGGGTAACATTTCAACCAAATCAGCTTGAAAAAGATCATTTAACCCTTTCACTACCACCCTTCTGCGTTTGTAGTTTTTTCTAGCAGGTTTATGTAATTCATTAACGACTTGCTGTTTAACGGTTGTCATGACAACAAACTTGTTTATTCAATTTTAAGGAAGTTCACTTTCTATGTTTTGTAATAATTCGAAATATAACTTTTATATGTTTTTTCCATTCATTCAATTTATCAATTTGTATTGTATAACTTTTTTCATTTAAAATTTTACTAATTTTAGTAATCTCCTTTTCTAACGCATTAAAGGATTTTTTTATCTCTCCAGTTAAGAAAGTAGTTGATCTACTATCACTATTTTTTAATTCCTCCTCTGTTTTATTTAATTCTTGTTCTAATTTCTTAATTACACTGGACATTATATTTTCCAAGGAAATATATTGTTGATTTTCTTCCAAAGTGAGTTGGTCAATTGTTCTACTGTTAAGAATGCTATTTTGATTTCTTTTTTTTTCATCATCTAACCTTTTTATAAAAGTTCTTAATTGTTTAATTTTTTCCTTGTGTTTTTCAATTATTACTTCTCTTATATTTGTTTCCATTATTTTATTAATTTTGTTGATATCATCACTTAATTTTTTGTCTTCCTTTTTAACATGTTCATTTAAAAATTGCAAATCTTTACTTATTTGATTTAGCGTTAGCAACTGTTTATTAACGTTTTCAATTGAGGTATAGCATCCTTTAATCTGGTTCTCATACTTTAAAAAATTTTCATCAAAAACCTTAAGCTTTTTAGCAAAGATTTCATTATTTGTTTCATTTTCACCTAATCTCCTTTTTAAATTATTAATGTCACTTATTCTCTCTTGATTTTGTTTTGAAATATGGCGTCCAAATTTATCAACTGTCATGTTGAGCTTTCATTAAACAATAAATATGATTATATTTGATAGCTGTTATTTATAGTATTACTTTATCTTCTCTTAATTCTTCAATAATAGAGATAATCTCGTTACTATGAGCATTATTTCCCGCATCACTTGATGAAATTAATAAACGTAGCCTATCAACAATTTCGTTAACATTATTCCAGTATACATAGTCTGTATTTGATCTGTTTGTTTTCAAAATTAATCCCTTTCCTGTAGATTTGGCTCTAGTTGTTCTAAACGGAGGTTTTGGTTTGTTAAATGCTGTAACTAATCTTGGCAAGGTTTTTGTCTTTGTAATCCCCTTTCTTTGTAAATATGGTCCTATTATTGTAACATATTTGTGTGATGTATTTCCTTGAACTTGTTCATTTGAATCAAAATTCCTACGATATACATTTGTTTTAGCTAGAATGTTCATGTAATTATCTAAATCTTCCTTCTTATAACCTTTCGGTTCTTTTTTGAAAAGCAATTCGTATAAACCTGGCGTGCCTGTGTACGTTATTCCTCCCACTTTAATGTCTTTTCCAATAATTTCTACCGGTATCTGTGTTAAACCAAAAGAAAACTTATCCGTTTCGAGGTCATGAACTATTCCATAATAATGGTCAAATTTATGTTGTGTATCTTTCACACCCTCATCAATATATGATCTGGGTAATTCATGAAAATCTGCTAAGTAATCTTTATATGATGGTGTACCAACATAGGTTTGAATTGTTTTTCTAGTTTGTTCCAATATGTCTGACAAGTTTAAATTTGTTGTTGTGTCACTAGAAGGATCTGAAGTTTCTGCTATAACAGTTGATGACAATGGTTGTACTACAGGAGAGGAAGAAGTGATACTACTGTCATTTAAAAATGTTGGTAGTTCTGTAGGGAGTGACGGAGTTTTTCCTGTTTTCTGAATATTTTTCGTCGGAGTTGATGTTTTATAAAGCTTTGTAGGTGTTTTGAAATCTTCATACTTTGAAACTCTTTCTTCTTTTAAATCGAATGGTTCGGATTTACCAATACTTGAAATTAGCTGTTTAAGTGGTTGTGTTATTGGTCTATAAGTTTGTTCTAATTCGGACTGAGCAGAAGAAGTAGCTAATTTCAAGCTTTGATATTTCTGCTTCACGGCTTGTCTGGATCTTATTAATTCTCGAGCTAAACGTTTATCGATGCTGTACAAGTTTTAAATGAAATAAAACTGCAAATTTTTTACTTTTATAAATATATAAAGGAATCGAATTTACTCCTATATCTGCCGTGATTTACTTCACAATCTTTGTCAATTACAAGAAAGCCATATGGATCCATCCAACAGTTAGCACAAATATTTTTAAACTGATCAAATGTCATATCTAATATACAGTGGTCATTATATATATGTTTTAAACTCAAACAGTCCTGTTTAAATAAAATTAATAAGTTTGCATTTTCTCGAATTAGACGTTTAAGGATTGAGGAATATCCTTGAAAAATAAAAAAACAATCGGTGTTTCTATGCCTTCCATGCGTGAAATAGTCCCTAATAATAGATTGATTATGACAAGGAATATCATCAAAAATGATAACGGAATTTGGCTTTATCTCATGAGGTGAAATAATGTTCTCATCGCTATCATATTCAAAGTATCCAATTTCTTTCATAGGTTTTAACAACTTTCTTAAATATTCATATTTTGGTTGATCTAATGACTTTGAATAAACATAGACATTTTCAAACCTAATTCCATTTGGATGCTCGAGCAGTGTAAGCATAACGTTGGTTTTACCGCTACCACTGCAACCAACTATAAGCCCTCTTTTTGAACCACCGCAAAATAAGTCACCATGCTTTCTCAACTGTTTACTTAAAATTTTTTCATCATGATTATTTACTGGTAATGAGAATTTTTGTTTTTCAATCCTCATTCTTAATCACACTAGTAAATATTTTTAGCTGTAAAAGTATTTATACCAGAAAAATGTCAATGTGCTTTTAGTATAAAAAGAACTTCAATGACTGTGGGTCGCCATAAGTTGAAAAAAACTATTAAAACACGTAATAGAAAAGGCTCTGGTTTAGTAAATAAATTAATTAGCAAACTACCTTTCGAAGTTCATATACCAGGATATAATTATTGTGGTCCCGGCACCAACTTGGAAAAAAGATTAACTAGAGGTGACGTTGGTATAAATCCATTGGATTCCGCTTGCAAAGAACATGATATATCTTACTCTCAGACTGAAGATTTATCAAAAAGACACATATCTGACCAAATATTAGAAAAAAAAGCCTGGGATAGGGTAAAAGCTAAAGATTCTTCTATTGGTGAAAAAATTGCAGCTTTAAGTGTTGCAGGAATAATGAAGGGTAAAAGAAAGTTCGGTTTGGGATTAAAAAATACAAAAGGGGGTAAACTTAAATTGAGAAAAAAACGTATCATTCGAACGCCCAAAAAAATTGGAGGATTTCTACCTCTTTTGTTTCCCATTCTTGGCGCCCTGGGTGCACTAGGTGGAGGCGCGGCAGGAATTGCTAAGGCAGTAAATGATGCTAAAGCAGCTAAACAGCAACTAGAAGAAATACATAGACATAATATTGCAATGGAAAATGCTTCTAAAGAAGGGAAAGGATTATATATTAGACCATATAAAGGAAAGGGACTATTTATTAGACCTTATAAAGGAGGATCCGTCAAAATGAAAGCAATCAGACAAAAAAAAAACTCAAAATAAGTTTTCCAAAAAGAGCACTTACGAACAATGATATTATTAAATATGTAAAGCTGTTAAAAATAACTGGCTTTAGAGGTGTTTTTATGCTCGATGAACTTCCAAAAAAAATTAATCTGAAAGAATGTGGTATTGTAAATTTGGATAAAAAACAAAATAAAGGATCTCATTGGACTGCTTATATTAAAAATAACAAAAATGTAATATATTTTGATAGTTATGGAAATTTAAAACCACCTTTTGAACTTCTCAAATATTTTAATTCGAATGGCAAAGTGGATGTATTTTATACTTATGAAAATAAACAAAAATTTAATTCATATAACTGTGGTCAACTATCCCTAAAATTTTTGCAAAAAAATATATAAACTCATTATTTATTGTAATATCTCATTCATAAATAAACTGCAATGTCTACCACAATTGCCATATCAGGAAACAGTTCTGTTTTGTCTGCTGATTTTAATCCGCCCATATATTTAGAGGATGAAAAACAATATTACCTGGGTTTAGCTGATTTTGAAACGTTTATGACTATCCCCAATATAAAAGAAGGATATAATAAATTTTATATAGATAAAAAAGTAATTGTTATTCCCGACGGAACTTATGACATTACAGATATAGAAACATACATAAGAGAAAGTATAGAAGATTTATTTCCGAATGAAAAAATTTTTTTTCTTTTAAAAGCAAATGTTAATACTCTAAAAACTTTTTTTAATGTGTAGTAGAATAATTGATTTTACCAAGGAAGATTCGATAGGAAAAATGTTGGGTTTTAATAGCAGGATACTAGAAGCTATGAAAGAGGAAGAATCAGATAATGTTGCAAAAATAACTAAGGTGAATGCTATTTGTATTGACTGTAATATTTGTGTCGGTTCTTACAATAATGGTAAACCTGTTCATATTATTCACCAGTTTTATCCAACTGTAGCTCCAGGGTATAAAATAGTTGAATCTCCTTTGCCCATTTTGTATTTTCCAGTTAGCGTCAAAGCAATTAACAATATAACAGTTAAAATAGTTGATCAAGACGGAGAACTTATCAGTTTTAGAGGAGAAACTATAACAGTAAGGTTACATTTACAAACAAGTGAAATATAAAATGGTAGTTAGATATAATAGAGCCCTTGGGATGAGACTTGCCCCTACTACTATCAACAAAGTAAAAACTTATAAAAAGAAAAAGCCTAAACAACAGTTCAGTATCAAATCCAACACCAACAAGTTAAGACGAGATAATCGTAAATTTCTCACATCCTTGGGTTTCACTGTTTTAAAATAATGAACATATTAAACGTAAACGAAAAGCTTTATGTAGACAATTCCATCGTCAGTTCTGAGCTTCACACATATCAACCATATATTTCTTCAAAATTCGATTACAATGATGAAATAAGGATCCCAATTCAAGAACTCGATGCTTACACTCTACCATCAGATAGTTTACTTTATATCGAAGGAAAATTAACTAATACAGAAGGTAAATATAAGAAAGAATTGCTATTTATTAACAATGGTATAGCCTTTTTGTTCAGAGAAATCCGCTATGAACTAAACGGAATTACTATAGATTCAATAAGAAATGTTGGATTAGCATCAACCTTAAAAAGCTACCTTTCTCACAATACCAACGAAAGTTTAAAACTGGAAAATGCAGGTTGGTTTCCACATCGGAAAGAAGGTGATACAATTTTAGTTGATAATGATGGAAAATTCTCCGTATCCATACCACTAAAAATGCTTTTAGGATTTTTTGAAGATTACAGAAAAATTATTATGAATATGAAACAGGAATTGGTTCTTATTAGATCAACTGATGATTTAGATGGTGTTATTTTCAAAGAAGATCCGGCACACCTTGTTACTGCTCCTGACACTCCATTGGTTACTTTCGATAAAATTTATTGGAAAGTTCCTCACATTCTAGTTGATATGCCACAACAACTTGCTCTATCAAAAATATTAGAATCAAATAAAGATATATTGATAGGATTCAGGAGTTGGGAACTTGTTGAATATTCTTCTCTAACCGAAACAACCCGTCACACATGGCCGGTAAAAACAACTAGTAAACTAGAAGCTCCTCGTCATGTTGTGATTGGCTTTCAAGAAAACAGAAAAGGGAAAATTGTTAAAGATATGAGTAAATTTGACAATATTACCTTGTCAAATATTAGAGTATATTTAAATTCTGAAAGATATCCTTATCACGATTTGTACTTAAATTTCGAAGAAAACAAATTTTCTGCTTTATACGAAATGTTTGCCAACTTTAGACAGTCTTATTATGGTGTTCCAAATGAACCCATTTTTAATCCTGAACAATTCAAAAACATTAGTCCTATTACACATATTGATTGCTCCCATCAAAAAGAAACAATTCAAACGGGATCCGTAGTAATGAGAATTGAATTTGAGACACACAATGCAATTAAAAAAGATACTTCTGCTTATTGTCTTATTTTACATGACAAATTATTTAGCTACAACCCTCTTACTAAAATTGTGAAACAATTATAAACTTTATCCCCACTATTTTCATATTTCGATTTAATTTAAAGAAATTTTCAAAAGCTTTTAGTTTTAATCATGACATCAAAACTACAACTACAAATTGAAAAATTTATTTTTAAAATTAATCAACTGAAAGAAGAAATTGCAAATTATTCAAGTAAAAAAAGTCTCATTAAAAAATTTGCTGCTTTGAAAATATGAGATTGGTTATAGATATTCAAGGATTCAAAGATGAAAAAAATAAATTTATACCGAAAGAGCTTGCAGCTTTTGATGGTTATGAAATGACTCATTACATTTTTAAAAAGCCTTTTCCAATGGAGTTTCTTTCACCTGATTGTCACAAGCAGGCGGTATGGTTAACGAAAAATTATCATTGTATACATTGGAATAATGGATTTACTCCATTACATCATTTCCCAAAAATAATTGAAACACTTACGAAGAAAGCAGATTTTGTTTTTGTAAAAGGAAGCGAAAAAAAGGATTTTATACAGAAATATTCTAAAAAGCATGTGATTGAAATAGATGAACAACCAGCGCTAAAGCTAATGGAACCAAAATGCTTCTATCATTCAAAATCACCTTGTATGTGTGCTTTGACAAATGTGTTATTTTTATATGACAATTGTTTTATGAATGAATAAAAATATAAAAAAAAACTTAATTACCTTTTTATTTTGCATTAACCAACCATGATTGAATACAATTAATATGATACCTTAAATCTAATTTTCTAAATTCATTTAAAAGTTCATACTCATTTTTATATTTTAAATAATCATTACAAAATTTAGCGGCTAATTTACATTGTTTCATTCGATCTATATTATTAACATATGCTGACAAATCTTGTGCTTCTGCGTCTTCTTCGCCTACAATTGATAAATATTGGAAGTATGCTGCAGATATAATAAACTCTTCATACATTTCAGTAACCATTTGCTCCATTGTAAATATTATTAAATTTATTCTTCCTTTTCAATTTCTTGAAGAATAGTATCCTCGTCAATAAATTGCTTCAAGTCTTTTAAATAGTAACCAAAGCCAATATCTTTAGATCTTGAATAAGTTGAAAAAAATTTAATGTTTCAATGTATTTGTTGCAACAGAGGGCAGCCTTTACGAATTCCTCAGATTGATTACAACGGACCACTTGCCATACAATATGAGAAATAGGTTTTTGAAAGATTACTAAATTTCTCCTCTAATAATTTAACTGCAATCAGCAACTCAGCCATTTCATTTATTTAACATAATATTTTAAATATGTAGGGGGACGTCTCTTGCGAATAGGATTAACTTTCTTTGAAATTGAGATATTTAACTTTTAACTGTCTGATAGTTGTAGTTAATTTTTCGCGATTACACATAATTCACTTATTACTTGACACATTTTTTCTTTTTTTGTTT